>CM051036.1:31440725-31595725 GCA_027627225.1 Congeria kusceri
TTCTTGTGGGTCAAGTACATCTAGGTTAATAGTTCAACGTGTTATTTCAAAGTTCTGTGATTCGATAAAATAGATTTATTTGCAAATGATTGACATTATGTGTGTCGCACGTGCAGGCACGTGCAGCTCGGGTCAATTTGCGTGCAACACGACTGGGGTGTGCATCCACGAGGACCTGCACTGCAGCACCCAGGACGAGTGTGCCGACAACAGCGACGAGGCCGGATGTGTCTGTAAGTAGGAGCGACCAGACCTCGCGTTTATTTTGAAACGTGGTAGTTATCGGCTAATAAACAACGATTTGGAGTTCTGATGCTTAGGAATTAGAACTACAAATCGGTGTTTAATAGCCGATAAACAACGATAATGGGGAAATTATTTCGATTTTAACATGACCTGACAATGTTCATTTTCTCCAATACAATGCGAACGGTATTTAACAGTTTCGAAAATATATTTTCGGGTTGTTTATTGATAGTTTAACAACGGTGAATTTAGTTTTTGTCTATAAAAAAAACCCTGCGCGTGTCATGCTAGAATAGTGGAACTATAATTAGAAAACAATCGTTACATATCAGACATTTATCCCATGATCTTGCTTGCATTGACGAAATAAACCTTTGTAGAAGAAACTTTGCTTTATTTCAACAATGTGGACAACTACTGACATCATTTTGTTGGTTTTTGTGACGTCATTTATGTTTTTCGTGTTATTATTTATTAATTTTGTTTTCTTCGTAAAAATAAAGACACAATGATTTTCGACGGCCCATTTCCAATAATCACCATGTTTTGCAAATCCGCGTTTAACTTTTTGCAAAAGTTTTTAACTAACAAAAAGACAAACATAGGCTACTTCGCACCGCTAATTTGCCAAGACATAACCATATTGGAGGAGGTAGTAATATCTAATTATTTACACCAAACTCATTAATGTGCTCTCCCATCTTGCGCTGCTTGTCAACTGCCACTACAAGTTGGTTATCCAAATAAATGTTGTGTTTCATTACCTATCTTGTCATATTCAGTCAAAAATGTATGAATAATTAAACTCCACCGAAAAGACCGCCTACGGATCGTCATAAAACCATTAAAATAAAAATGAATCTAATCATGTAGATGCATTAGCAGAAATTTATTTGAATTAAAAAAACATATTACAAGCAATGCGCAACAAGAAAAAGTTAATGGAGCATGCACAGTGTTAGGAGAAATTATGCTTTTGCTCAGTAAATATTCATATTTAAACCTAAAACACGAGACTCTTGCATTATATTTGTTTATTGTTTAAAATTAATAAAGCTAATAAACCTAGTACATGTGCTTTATTGTGAATTATTTCGTTTTTCCACAGACGCCTTCCCTGACGGGGTGGAGTTCGACCCGAATGCGGCACTCATCATCGGCCTCTGTGTGGGCCTCTTCCTGGCGCTAGTGATCGCCGGCCTCGTCGGCTACTACTGCTACCGGCACCACATCCGGTGGAGGATCTTTCTGCGGCGCCCCCTGACGGTAGACGAAGTGGTACATGAGGAAACAACCCACTATAACGCGTATCCGGTCACTAAAGTCTACTACAAAGAAAGGTTAGCGTTCTATGTACATTATAAATATCAATGCCAATTATCTGATTTAAATCGTCTCATAAAGTAAGACCATTAGGAGGACCATGTGAGTTTATCAGATTGATTACAATGTATAATACATATCGTTATTATAAGTATGTTTATCAGATTGATTACAATGTATAATACATATCGTTATTATAAGTATGTTTATCAGATTGATTACAATGTATAATACATATCGTTATTATAAGTATGTTTATCAGATTGATTACAATGTATAATACATATCGTTATTATAAGTATGTTTATCAGATTGATTACACTGTATAATACATATCGTTATTATAAGTATGTTTATCAGATTGATTACAATGTATAATACATATCGTTATTATAAGTATGTTTATCAGATTGATTACAATGTATAATACATAGCGTTATTATAAGTATGTTTTGATGGGTATTCCGTTCAAGAGCAGTTATTAGCTTAGAAATTAATATACATGGATTTTTTTATACAGTCTTAGACTTATTATTTTTATTAAGTACAATTTAATATGTGTTTATTACTATTACTACTACTACTACTACTACTAGATCTAGTACTACACTACTACTACTACTACTACTACTACTACTACTACTACTACTACTACTACTACTACTACTACTACTTCTACTACTACTACTACTACTACTACTACTACTACTACCATTACTACTACTACTACTACTACTACTACTACTACTACTTCTACTACTACTACTACTACTACTACTACTACTACTACTACTACTACTACTACTTCTACTACTACTACTACTACTACTACTACTACCATTACTACTACTACTACTACTACTACTACTACTACTACTACTACTACTACTACTACTACTACTACTACTACTACTACTACTAACAACAACAACAACATGAATAACAACAACAGCAATCATAAATTAATAGTATGTTCCTCGCAGGTTCCAAGGCATGTTCCTCGACCCTAAAGGCCCGCCGGTGTACGGAGCAAACCACGTGACCGTGCACAAAACAAAGCGTGGCTCAGCAACAGGAAGTCAAGTCTCGTCTGGCGTGATTTCCGGTGAAGATGTGTCGACGTCAACGAGCAAAGATTCGATCTACGCATAAATGCTGTTGATCACATTTGATGTAACTGTGTTGGTAATAAGTCCGAAAAACAACAACACGAACCAGTATTTGTACAAACATTTTATGGAACAACATTCCTTTAACTAAATGAAATATGATTAATCCGTCCACATATGTATAATATTGGGCTTCTGTCCAGTTCTAATAAGTGTTCTGCAATCTGTACACATACCGATTCTTTCCATGGTCTGTTTTGTACCAAGTATTGATATATTTTTTTTTCATTGCTATGTTTTAAAAGTTAAAGACCCCTTTTATCGTCCAATTTATGTTTTGTTTTTCAAGAGATGTGTGCCAGATGTGTTTTGTATTTCAGATAATATGCATTTATATGTGGCGTTTTTTTCAGCGAATTATTTTCAATTCACCATGTATGAAATAGAAGTCGAAATTACTTAACAACTTATCTTCTCTACATTAATGCGCTCTTCACTTTTGTTCGATTCTCCAGCTGTTCTGTCCTACGGATGGTGGTGTCTTGTATTTTACGTGGATCTTCCTTTTTGTTCAGCTGTTTTTGCGTACCAAACTGCACATTACTAAATCAAACTGGTAACATGTATTTTCCTACTAATGTCTATATCCAACTCTTAACTACTACACGTACAATGTATGATTTTTATTAACTGTAAATACAACGAATAGTCGTTTTGACTTGTTTACAATGTTATTGAATTTTAGTTCAGTACGTTATTATCATTTACACTGTTGTTTGTTTCTTCACATGTCTTTTTTTATTGCATTTACTTTCTATTGGTTCTTTTTGACTTTGCAATATCTGTTCGCTGGCGAGCATTATTTCCAACTGACCCTTTTTCTGTTTATTATTTATATACGTTCCCAAATAAACTAGAAATCTTTTGTCATTGTGTCATCGTTTATTCATACCATCTATGTGCATAAAATTATGTAATCGTGGAAAGTGCACACATTATTTAATTCTTAATGCGTGTATGTACGATCTTTCTTATCAATTATTAAAAAAATAAGCAGATAAAAGTGACAACAAAACTTGAAAGCAAACAACAGAAAAGCATAAAGACGACGAAGGAAACACTTCAATATGGAATAAATAAACACGTACTAGTGTCGACTGTTGCATCGTTTATTGGTGTTGTGTAACCTAAACCAACTGTCAAGTCAACGTGTATACTGTATTTGAGTTTCCCTCTGTACAGACGAAAACTATTTGGAACTAGCTTATTGTGCGTTTAAAAGCAACGTTTGTTCTTAAATTTTATTCTATTTGAAATAGAAATATATGTTAATTAACTTTATTCGGTTAATTGTATTTATGCCACCATATCTGTTATAAGATCGTACATACACACTTTAAGCTAGTAGGAGGTCGTTTTGAATGCTGCAGCACACGTTTGTTGTTTTGATAAGCCTTTGATAATTATCACTGAGGTTTAATGGCTAGTCAAGTACTAGAAAGCGCAATATATTATAATTAACCGACGGCTCCATACCTGGTCTCATACAAAGTCCCAGACACAGTTTCAAGTGTTGCATACTTGTTCCGTCTTGAGATGATTGTCTTGTTGATTGTGTTATATACATACTATGTGTCCGACACATTTTGAATGTCATGTTAGAATCAGAATCTGTTATCCCATATAGGCTAGGGAAAATTTATAATAACCGTTATATTTGTTATTCTGTTATTTATTATGAAATTCAAAGTGAACATGTGAAACATTTGGTTTTCTCACGACAAGATTGCTAAAATTTCTTTAAATCCGCAACCGACAACATTTAAGTTTATTTGGACGACTAAGCCTAGCATATGTAACGATCTGGACATTCGAAAGATCATCAACAACAACGCAAACACCCCAAGTTTCAAATAATACACTTAAATCAACACATATGGGATAACATGCATTAACCGTTTGGAGAGTGGTATAACTACTTCAACAACAGACAAGACAACACATAAAAGTAGCATAATATTCGATATACAACAAAATCTCTTAAAGAGATTTTCCTATTTAAAAAAATGTCATTTGATGTACTATCTGCAAAAACAAAAGCAGTAGGACTAACCAAAAACAACTATAATATAACGAAAAAAATCATAAATAAAAAAATTTGCCTGTCACAGGACTCGAACCACGACCGCCGGGATGAAAAGTCTGTCGCGCCATAATCACTCGGCTATTTTGACTTACACATATAGTACTGTAGTAAATTTTAAATGCTATTTATTTTTGATACACGTGTTTCCCAAAACACCGACGAAAAGCGTTACAATTTTATTCATTTCAATTGTTTCATCAACGACACTATATTTCCAATATATTTCTTTGTCAAAAGTTTTATTTTGGTTATTTATGCATAATGCATTTTTCTTTTTGGTATCTATGACAAAAATTGAAAATTGTCAATTTGCCAATCTGTGAACAGGGTCCTTAAAAAAATTAAGACAAAAAGCTTGCACACAGACATTTAACAGTTAATCGTTTTTTTAAGTGTTTGTTAAACGTTCTTCTGTGGTGTTGTTCTACGGTTATCGCACTGGTCTGACCTTCCTCTGAAAATAACCATATAAATATAAATTATAAAGACAGCAAATGACAAATATTAGTATTCAATGATTTCAAACGTTTATAATATAATAATAAGCCATGTACCACACACAAGGACAGCACAAAGAAGCTAAGGAATGTTATTTAAATTGTATTGTCAACACCAATAAGTTGGTTTATATATAAACGAGTATAAATACTATTTTAACAACGCATACAAACCTATATCTTCTAAAACAATGCAGTACACTTAAAAATAACTTATTTTTTCCTCATGGCTGTCATCTTCGTCCATCTTGGGTGCCTTTTTATGATAAATTACACGAGTTTTAAGTGTTTAGTCTTTACTCACAAATCATCAGTTGTAAGTCATAACACTTAAGCTGTAAGTCGTAATTACAAAATGTCGTAAGTATAAATGTCCCTCCATCGTTTCCGTAGTTGGCAGTTTTGACCCAGTTAATTTACAAGAAATTGACACGATTGCAACACAGGAGTACGTTTACCCACAGTATTTTTAAATAATTTGACTGTGATACTACAATACGCACATCGTTTTCGATTGCACATAGCAACTGAACAACACTATTTTTTTCTATTAACATTTGTTCAATCTAAAATATTCTGCATAGTTTTATGTCTTTTAAAGAGACTATTGGTTTGTGATTATACGCTTGTTTTACACTTTCATTTAGAGATACTGGAACAGAGTCCGGTAGTTGTAAAGAACCTTGCCAATGTCAGGTCAGGAAAGGATTGTCAGTACATATACAAGTGATTTTCTTATTATTATTTCTATCTTTAATAGCGTCTTCTAGAGCATCTTCCATTGAAAGCAATGATGCTTTCTTTAGTGTTGTATCTATAAACTGATGTGGATTACATTGTATTACGTTCAAAAAATATCTTTGAGACGACCAAAGTCATTGGCATAAATACGTAACAATATTAGATGTATTTGTCTATAATATAACGGTTAGCCTGTGAAAATGGAATATAAGTATTACACGACATCGGGTGACATGAAGGATACTCAATATATTGTTGACACTTAGTCTTTAGTTCAAGCACTTTTACTTGAATATTACAATTTTTAGTTTTAGAAATATTTACATCTAGAAAACAGCATCATCCGTAAAATATTTGTATGTTAATTTAATGGTTTAATGAAAGCTATTAATTTTACTAAGAAAATTTAATAACCCTTCTTCAGAATGATCCCAAATCATTAACATGTCATCAAGATACGGTACTTCAGCCAATTTACAGGCTTAAATCGACAACATTCTAAGAACATTTCTTAGGCGTAAAAAACATGTTTGTTTCAGGTTACCCGACCTACCCCCAAAAATTGCTCCGACCCTATAACATTTTATTTGGTTTGTCAGATATATTTTTGTTTTATTTACCTTTTTCAATAATTAAATGTGTTTTTGGATAAATAAGTGTTTTGTTTTGATAGCATCCACTTATAAACAATGTTTAAGGATGTTACTGATATGTTTTGAATATTTATTCGGTTTTAGAATCTTCAAGTCGACCATTTACTAAATAAAAAAAGTAAAAGTAAATTCAGACCTACCTACCCTAATTTTTTTGGGCATGTAGCCTGAAACAAACATATTTTTTACGCCTTAGGTATATATTCTTATATCATATAGCAATGATAGCATAGCATATTTTTATGAAAAAATACGCGGAAAGGAGAAAACATGTGCTAGTTTTAATGTCAGTCCCCAATCTAGTTTTAATGTCAGTCCCCAATCTAGTTTTAATGTCAGTCCCCAATCTAGTTTTAATGTCAGTCCCCAACTAGTTTTAATGTCAGTCCCCAATCTAGTTTTAAATTCAATTGCTTAAGTTTGCCGGAATTTAATCGGAAACACAAATGTTGCATTGTTTCGTGTTAAACACAGTTTCTTTTTATATGTATTACAGGAAATGTAATGCATCAGATTTTCTCAAGACAACGCTAAAATATTCCATTCTGTAACCGAAATCATAAGTTATTTTGTTTGGACTAATACCTTTCCTGAACCTGGCATTAATACATGAAGAGTTTGAAAGAACGACGTCAATGCATATTCGAAATAAATAAAGAATTATTTACAAATATTAGATCACACTAAAACTTTGCGGAGTAGTAGAAACTCTCAAAACAAGAAAAACACCATACAAAACTTTAAATATTGACAAATGTAACAAATCCCTTAAAATAAGAACAAAAACACCACAGTGTTTTAGTGTTTCACATTCTTCGCAAGGTGTTGTCCTATGGATGTCGCACGGGCCAGGCACTCGACTAAAAACATCAAAAATAATTATAGATTAACAGTACGCATTCTACTCAACCATGAAATATCTTAGCATACGATTTTTTTTTTAAATCCTTCGAAAATGTTTTAAAAGGTGGGTTGAGTCATATTTGATGACTGTTACTATGAAAACGGTTTTAAAGCACACGTTTATGTATCTGAATGGTATAACTTTTATTTTGGAATTTTTTAAATTGCATATAAATAGAAAGGTTATTGGTAGAATGTAGAACAGCAGTAAATAACCATTTTTAAAAGAGCTATTTGTCGAATTTCTAACTGATTTAAAAGGTGTTAAAGATCTTTGCATTTACAACTGAATCGTTAGTAATCAATGCCAGGAAAGTTAAAGACCGTAAATAAGTTATATCACTACCTCTTCGCATTTTCCATTGATATGCTCCACAAGCTAATATAGACCGAATGTCAGACCACCCAAGACCCCCAACCCCGCGCATGCCATGAGGATGTACACGATGATCCAACCCCGCGCATGCCATGAGGATGTACACGATGATCCAACCCCGCGCATGCCATGAGGATGTACACGATGATCCAACCCCGCGCATGCCACGAGGATGTACACGATGATCGGGAGAGAGCTGCCGGCAAATTAACAGAATTAGTATGCAAAATAACAATAAAACACACACACACACGCACGCATGCACACACGCACACGCACACCCTACCCCCACGCACGCACGCACGCACGCACGCACACACACACACACACACACACACACACACGCAATCCTGAACCCCCACACAAAACAACAACAGAACATAGATATACGAAATCTCATTCAACGTTTAAAAGAACTTAGACAATAAGTGACGTTGATAGTGATACTGATATTGATTGATAATGATAAGCAGAACCAGAAAGTGACATTATTTTACGTACCAGCGAGCCTTGCCGCCCTCACACTCATGATACGTTGGTGGACAGTCACCCGATAGTACTCCCCCTGCAATAAATGTTGAATATTATGCTAGTTTTGTGTTCTGAGAACTTGTATCAGCCGAGTTGGTTGTGTTGTCGTAGTCGCGATGCCACTTGACACAACCAACGAGTCTAATAGAAGCTCTCAGAACACCATTCTAGTTTAATATTCCATTTATTATGTACATTTTTGGCATACTATTCTTTAAATACAGGGTCTTATCTAGAGACGAAAATGCACCGAGGGAAATATTTTCTAGGGGGATGAGTTCGGGGGCTTGCTTTCTCTGATCTTTTTGTTTTCGAGGGTATGATTTGGCGCATATTTGGGGTGTTTTTTTCTTCAAAAGGCATGCTTTAATATTATACGAATTCCTTGTAATAAACTGACGAAATCTAGTATGGACACTGAACAAAATTATTTGGGACTTTACATTCAATTCAACTGACTTTATTTAGCATCCCGATCACTATTGGTTTCGAAGGCTAGATCTATTCGACACCTGTCTGTACTATTCCACATCTGCAAAATTTGAAGTTTATCAAAAGTTATATGTTGTCCGTGAATGTGCATGAGAGCACATTGATTTAGACGTTCGTCTGGCATAGTACTTCTAAAAACGGGCAGTATAAAAATAATGGGTGTAGATATTAACGATATTAACGACAAACGTTTACATGTCATACATCTAAGTAAAACAAAACAGTATATGGATATCTGATATTTTTACGAGTAATAAAGCAGAGATATTGTTAAGTTACAGACAATTGGTTGCAACTTTGCAATATATGTTCAACAGCCCAGATACTAAATTTAAATATTTTAATAGTCTTTAACTAAGTTAATAGATACAGTTAAAAGCAAATTGTCCTAAACCTACTGATAGATAATAATTAAATGTATCTCTTAACATAGATCAAGTTGCCTAAAGCAAACTTATGCATAGCACCAGCATACATATGGTTAATACTTGCCCAAAATGTTATCAGAACTCCGAATGTAACGAAGATGTCCCGGGCATCTCCATTACGTAAAACAGGAAGTGGTAATTCACGAATACTATGACATAATGACCAAACAGGAAGATCTTGCAATACAATAAGACACTTATAAAACAAGGGATCGTAAATTGCGAAGATTTAAACGAGCTTATCAGGCTTACAGGCCTTTTTCGAAACAAGCTTTTCTGCCCACTCAAAGGTTTACCCTACTTGTGCTAATAAATTTTCCAACACCTCATAATTTTCACATTTTTATACATTCCATTTGAAATCAATCTAACACACACAATAACAGATCAGGTGACGAAGATAACATGTATTTAATCCGTTCGTGCTGTTATCAAACAACTTGTACATCGATAAGTACTGAAACTCTATTGTAAGATGTCGCCTATGTATTATTTATTTAATACAGTGAATTATCATATAAAACACTTCCATCTCAAACTGAAGTTTTCACTAGTACAATTGCCGCCAACTACAAATAATGTTTATTATATAATTTGATAATATAATTAATTATAGCATATTATATTATATTAGTATACTGAATAATATTATCTACGTAATGGTTTTTGAAGTTTGACCACACTGGTATTATTCATGTTAGAATATACAACATTTTGCATGTCATGTTATAAGAACTGCTCGTTTTCTTGTCTTATTATGTCGTCGTTGACAACGATGCTGAGATAATCTAAATGGGCACAACTCTTTCTTTATTATACCAATTTAAGAGAGTTTTCTTTGTTTTGCGGTATTCAATAACTGTGATATCACTGGTGGGTGGAGCCTAACCCTGCAATAAGTAGCGTGCGTATAAATTACAACTAAATTTCAATATACAGCACGCTCAGTATGGTATAAAACACTTGTATCATACGTTTACGTCATTTTATACCATATTTCAGAGATTTTTTTCGTTTTCCGATATTCAATAACTCAACGGTAATTGTGATAATAAGTATCGTGCGGTATATTTAAATTTAGTTGTAATTTATACGCACACTAGTTATTGCACGGTAAGCTTGCACATTCGGATCGCACCATGTGACCTTGCGACAGCGCTAAATTTGGAAACAACACACATGTCAGACATCACGTGACTTCTAGGAACTGCCTAAGGCGATCGGCATTGTAGAAAGTTGCGCTGTAATTGGTAAGTATGGTATAAAACACTTGTAGCACCCTTTGACATCAATATGTTTATTATTAAATCTCGCTCTGCGGGCTCGTTAAATAACAAACATAGTTCGGTCAAAGTATGATACAAGTAGATGAATTGTTAATTATTTAACCTCGCCATGCGGGCTCGTCCAATACTAAAATACTTCGGTAAAAGTATGCTACAACTATTACATATCGTTGAACCAGAGGACATGTTTCGTATTTCAACTTCTTCACGGTGTTAATTGATTATTCTATTAATCACAGAGACAGACAGACCTACGTTTATCCTAAGACGTTTCTCAAGAGCAATATTTGAGGGGGTAAACGAGCGGATTAAGTTCCGAATATAGTCCTTTTCAAATCAAAGTTCTTCATCAAGCGAACATTACATGGTGTACATGAATTATAAAGCAATACAGATCTTTGTTTACTTTTTTGTTGGAATAGTTCATTGAAAGTAAATACGTTCGTAAGCAATCGACTAGAAAGTAAACTAATTCCCCATAATACAAGTCATTGCGCAAAAATTCACAGGTTAATTTGACCGATGTGCACACAATGATTAATCTACCCTGTAGAAACATTTACAATAGACAGGAACACAACAACAACAACAAAAACAACAACATATATACTATATTACATCGTTACAAAACATACTATGGTTATAGGATTAATATATATCACGATGCTGACGTAAAATCAGATGAAATCATTTTTGTTATCAAAACAATTACCTTTACTCTACTATAGATTTGTACGGAAATGTTGTTATAAAAATTCGAAATTAACATAAAAGCCAACTGCTCCACATTATTCATGTTATTGAGTCGTAAATTCAGGCTTCCTTAGTACTGTTGTCACTATGCATTTGCTGTGGATTAACATTCGTCTGAAAACAGAAAACCTACTAACATATCACATGTAGCGCTCAGTATTACATCAATTTCTAGCGTGATTATTTTTGAAGTAATTTACCACACATATACAAATAAATTTAACGAACATGTCTGTATATTAACTATTATATAATGACTGAGACACTGGCTGACATGCACACACTCGCACCCTCAACAGCACGTCACTCCACACGCCCTCTCGACAGCAGGTCACCCCACACGTTTCCCCGAATGCACGCACACACGCCAGAACGCACGTTCGCCCTTTCGTAGGCCCGACCGCCCGAACGCACACACACACGCACTGACACACACAATCGTATTTATATTTAAACTAGACCTGTTTTAACTCACATTCGATCACTTTAATGCCTGCATTTATATTGAATTCAAAGCAAATCCGAAATTATTAAATAGAAAGCTATATTATCAATACAACTCTGGCTTCGGCGAAATCGCGATACAAAGTCTCAATTTAGAAACATATTAAGTCACGTCCATACTTTTTGCATTTGTTGGAAATAAAGCCAACAAGGAAACCTGCGCCTGCTATCAAAGCAACCAATGACGCTAACCCTCCGGCTGCCATAAGGATGTACAATTTGACAGACATCGCCTGATACTACCCCTTCTGGAACCAACGAGTCTTTCAGTTATCCTGGAATTGACTATCTTTCACCAAATCCGTTTTGCATAAAAAGCTCAAACTATAACTTTGAAAATCTCCATATTGCATCCGTTTTCTTAAGACAGGTCTCCCAATGAAGTTTGGAAAATAAATGTATTTTTTAGACTGTTGGCGGACGACAACGGTATTTAGTAGGCGAATTTGAGGCTACGTAGCACTAACAATCGATACCCCATATTAATACGCTTATCGGCTAGTTAGGCCCATTCAAGATCAGTCGACACGTTGATTGTTATGCGTATTATTGCGTTTGCATTAGGTAGTTCGCATACAAATCTTTGTATAGTGCGATTTTATTGACCTGCACTCATTAATCTTCGGTAGCGCTCGGCTGTTTTATTTCTATCGGTTTAATGTTTATCTAGCGTGTAAAGCACGGATTTCAGAGTCATATAACAAAAAACCCAATCAACAAGTGTCAAAAAGAACAGCGCGGTGGATAGAGTTGTAGACTAGAGAATCACAATGACTGTGGTTCGAATTCAGCCAAAATCTTTATTTTTTCTTATTTTCTTTTACTTCAACATCACTTATTCTCGTGACATTTTTTCTTTATGTTCTTTTCCTTCCTTCTTTTATTTTTCTTAGTTATTGTTTTATCTACATAAAAATGCATACATAAAGACTGTGTTTCGCTCGCAGTATCAATGCAGCTCTCTTCTGTGACAGAATCGAGGTTGATGATGAGATTCCGTTCCATGACATCAGCAAAATGATCAATTGAATAAATTAAAATAAATATAAAAAAATGAATAAATTAAAAGTGCCTGTTCTGAGATTCGAACCCAAAACATCATGCTTACAAACTTTGCGTACTTACCACTGCATACAGTATCAACTGCTAAGGATTTGGTAAATACATATTCATGTCTGAGTCTCCTATCTGGGTTAGTAGCTTAAAATAGATTTACGAAAATACACAGAATATTCATGAGTGCCAGGTCAATAAAATCGCACAATATCTACCAAGATGTTGAGTGCAGAGAGTATAACAATTAATAAGTAGATTTTTATTGTGTAAAAAAGTCATTGCGGAATTTCAATTTCGTTCAAACAAGTGTATCCTTTCTGTTAGAAAATGTTTGCAATTTATTTCCCTTGATTTTATTTCTTCTTCCTGCCAACAGTCTTTCTACTCTATAAGCGTTTTCATAATTATATTTGAAAGTTTTTATGTACATTAATTTTACATTGTTTATAATTAATACAGTTTTGAGAACGTTAACACATTAAAGCAAAATTCAAGGTTTTTAAATATTATAATTGCAAATAGTGACTGCTAAGTTGATTTTGCAAAAAGATATTGGTGTATTTTCAAGTTTTATGATGAATTCAAAATGTAGTTTTAATGAAACAAATGTACACTAACATTATTATGCATGTCATAAACAAACTGTCAAATTCAATCAAAAGCGTACCACATATGTATAGTAATTAATAAAGACCAATTGTTATCCTTTAGAGATAAATGAACACATTTACCACCTTTACCAAACAAATATGTTCAACTAATAAATACATTGTGTACTTACCAATACCAATAACAGAACTCCAACGCCAACTTTCTTCAGGACATTAATTGGTCAAATGGTAACATTCACGAATATAGGAACACTATTTATAATGCCCAAACAGGAAGATGTTGCTATACATTGTGCCAAAAATATGACATTGTAGATATCTTATCGGATTTAAAAGCCTTTCGCGAAACGAGGGTATCTGCCGCAAACAATAGTATAATCACTTGTCAACGACGAAGTTCTTTTTGACACTCGAACAGTTATCAATAATCAATATACATGAATCATTTGCAACATATTGATTTAAGCTGTATGAGTTGTGACCCTGCCACTACTCCTTAAATTTATCCTATTTTATCATTTTATGGTGTAAAATCATTTACTATTTATTTAGTTATTGGGTTCAAAGTAGAATATAGCTTTTTGTCATGAAATGTTTGACAAGGGTGGAAAAATAATTAAATTATGTAAGTTCAGAAAGTGAAATGTTTTTTTGTACGTTCGTTTTCTTAGCGAATGAATGGACAACCCTACATGGAAAGTATACACGTAAGTCAGTGCTTGTTTGACTGCCATTATATCTTCAAACGATAACCAGCATGCATGCATTATCAATAAAAATGTTGCATTTAGATTCCTTTTAATGTACCGGAAGTCACAATTAATCTAACGGCAAACAAGTCCATTTTTATATTTATATGTAATTCCTGTGGGCATAGACATATAACTAAAGTTTGTTTTTGAACAAAAGAATGTAAGGTACGAGCGGCCATAAGAGAAACTGTGACAATAAACACGTCCATAGGTATGGTATCAAAATCTGAACATCTCCAAACATGAATTGATCAAATGATTAACGTTCGAGAATATACGGATATTATCTCCACCAGGAAGTTTGAGTGAAGCGATCGTAAGTGGCCTTTCCTGAAACTATATCTTCGCCCCCCCCCCCCCACCTCCCCACCCACACCCGTGGCGCATAAATCCTCCGAAACATCATACCAAACATTTTATGATAAGTTCTGCTTGAGATCAATCTTTCGATTTCAAGAACAAACCATCGGGTGACAACGAAGAAACTCGTTCTATCAATTCCTACTATCATCCAACACTCGAACTCCACCACCACATTGCAAACCAAATGACTGTCTTATATCGCTTTTCCAGCATGTTATTTCCATTCTCTCACCCTCCCATTAACCAACTGACTGTCTTATATCGCTTTTCGAGCATGTTATTTCCATTCTCTCACCCGCCCATTAACCAAATTACTGTCTTATATCGCTTTTCCAGCATGTTATTTCCATTCTCTCACCCTCCCATTAACCAAATGACTGTCTTATATCGCTTTTCCAGCATGTTACTTCCATTCTCTCACCCTCCCATTAACCAAATGACTGTCTTATATCGCTTTTCCAGCATATTATTTCCATTCTCTCACCCTCCCATTAACCAAATGACTGTCTTTTATCGCTTTTCCAGCATGTTACTTCCATTCTCTCACCCTCCCATTAACCAAATGACTGTCTTATATCGCTTTTCCAGCATGTTATTTCCATCCTCTCACCCTCCCATTAACCAAATGACTGTCTTATATCGCTTTTCCAGCATGTTATTTCCATTCTCTCACCCTCCCATTAACCAAATGACTGTCTTATATCGCTTTTCCAGCATGTTATTTCCATTCTCTCACCCTCCCATTAACCAAATGACTGTCTTATATCGCTTTT
This sequence comes from Congeria kusceri, assembly GCA_027627225.1. Taxonomy (NCBI): domain Eukaryota; kingdom Metazoa; phylum Mollusca; class Bivalvia; order Myida; family Dreissenidae; genus Congeria; species Congeria kusceri. The sequence goes on from CM051036.1 coordinate 31,456,269, forward strand.
CCAGCATGTTATTTCCATTCTCTCACCCTCCCATTAACCAAATGACTGTCTTATATCGCTTTTCCAGCATGTTATTTCCATTCTCTCACCCTCCCATTAACCAAATGACTGTCTTATATCGCTTTTCCAGCATGTTATTTCCATTCTCTCACCCTCCCATTAACCAAATGACTGTCTTATATCGCTTTTCCAGCATGTTATTTCCATTCTCTCACCCTCCCATTAACCAAATGACTGTCTTATATCGCTTTTCCAGCATGTTATTTCCATTCTCTCACCCTCCCATTAACCAAATGACTGTCTTATATCGCTTTTCCAGCATGTTATTTCCATTCTCTCACCCTCCCATTAACCAAATGACTGTCTTATATCGCTTGTCCAGCATGTTATTTCCATTTTCTAACCCTCCCATTAACCAAATGAGTGTCTTATGTCCCTTTTCCAGCATGTTATTTCCATTCTCTCACACTCCCATTAACCAAATGACTGTCTTATATCGCTTTTCCAGCATGTTATTTCCATTCTCTCACCCTCCCATTAACCAAATGACTGTCGTATGTCGCTTTTCCAGCATATTATTTCCATTCTCTCACCCTCCCATTAACCAAATGACTGTCTTATTTCCCTTTTCCAGCATATCATTTCCATTCTCTCACCCTCCCATTAACCAAATGACTGTCTTATATCGCTTTTCCAGCATGTTATTTCCATTCTCTCACCCTCCCATTAACCAAATGACTGTCGTATGTCGCTTTTCCAGCATATTATTTCCATTCTCTAACCCTCCCATTAACCAAATGACTGTCTTATGTCCCTTTTCCAGCATATCATTTCCATTCTCTCACCCTCCCAGTAGCTATCGTCTAGTATATATTTTATAGACAGATAGGTAATGTCAAAACATTTATATATTATACATGTACATGTTATATACAATGATATCTTCATAGGAATGTATTTGGACCGGCACTTAAACTGTTGTAATATATTAAAATATTAAAATATAGCCTTGTTAAGTATGAAAATTTGATCTTTACCGAACATTTATCGTACGAGACTGCAACGTCAAGCACATGCATATAAATACAGTATAACAATATATGGGAGACGTTTTTAAATGAACCTCAACTGTAACTGAATTTTAAGTTCTTCATTGTTCAACACAATATAAACGGATTCAGAGTAACGTACCCCACTTAAATGTTTAAAGTATTACCTCTATTTTAATAACTCATTAGTGTGTACTGTTATCACGTAGCCTTTCAGAAATTGGTGCTAGTTAACTTGCTATTATAACGCTTAAGTTGCCCATACATCTGCAACGTTAAAGTCAATTAAATTCGTGCATAAAAAATCGTAGTTTTTTTTTGCCAGGCACCACAATATTTCACTCAATATTTTTACATGATTTAGGTGAGGATGGACATTTGAAATAAGGAATACTTTCCCATTCAATATTGAATAAAACTTTGTAACCGAAATTAAGTGACTTTAATGACATATTTTCAAGAAGTATTGTTAGCGTAAAAATACTGTAGATTAAAAAACATTAATGCAAATTAAGGTATCAGTTTATAGCCGATTCGAATATTATTTATCAAGGATGCCATATTACTGACAGATTCTCAAGAAATATCTGCGATTTGAGAATTTTCTCTATAAATTGCATAGATCAATATAGGTCACACATGTCAATACAATTATCAATGAAATGCATAGACAATATTTTGGCAGTTTAATTGAAAGTGTATGGGCTGCTTAACACCGACAAGTTCGTCTTTGGAACAACGCAGTACACAATCGACTGACACTGACTGATAGCTGAAGTTATGTGGCCTCCTTTGAAATAACATTATACACACGCAAATTTATCAATACAATGGGCGTGTTGAAACGCATCCGTGCCAGTGGGATCCTCTAAAATTGACCATAATAAAGCTACGTATAAGTTAAAATGCTTTTTGTTCCGGAGTATGCCAGAAAGAGCTCATTGCCCTTAAGACCCATCCCATTTACATATATCGTATTAATTTAGGTAACACAATTCTTTAATTCACAATTCATTTTATCGTGCCTCAGAAATTTGCAATTCTTTTGCTCTGGTGAACATTTATTTAAAAGTGCGTGTTTTGTGATTAATTCTGGGCTAAGTGTGAGGTTCGGCATGCCTTTAAACCGGTTTAAACTCCCAATGTTTTGCAATGACCTTTCCAAGGGCGGTGACCCCAGTTTTAATCATTTTTATGTCTTGTGTTGTGTTGTATGTATTTTCCTGTATTGTATAGGCAACTGGTCACTTGCCTCCAATAAAGGACTAACGGATGGTAATAAGTGTTTCTCTCCTGAAGATGTCTCTGGAGTTTCATTATTCCTATATTTAAAATACCGATGACGGGCATCACCACTTTAAATCGTAGTGTTTAAGTTTAAAACTTGTGATTATTTAATAATTAATTCACCCAATATCACATCTAAAACGCGTTATTACAAAACACAAGGGCGAAATACCGATGCTGGTTAGGGATGATATATGATAGATTTAAGGATTAACACAATCTCATTAAAATCATCTTCAGTCTGACGCTACTAAATTATCCGCTGACTGGATCTGATGACTTCGCATTAGGAGTTACGTTCAGATGGCCTTTTCAGGAGCCAATCAACTTGTTGCCTTCAAAATGTTGTGGCCTAACTTCGTATATCAACCACAAATACTTTGCACGAAATTAACGTGAACTTCGGATGTTTACTCGCCTAAGGTACAACTATATTCATTGTGATCCACGTGAACAGTAACTGTACATGATTTATTCCCGAGTACAGTTGGAAATGCATCACATTTAAAAAACTGTGTCCAAACATTGCTGTGCAACAAGCAATTTCATTGGGCGCAGCAGGGCTAATATTTTATTGTTCGGAAGGTCATTTGAACGTGACCTGTTATACGATGTCTTCAGATCCTAACACTGTTAGGATTTGATTTGAATGAGATTGGGATTTACACACACTAACAATGTCTAGATAAATAGCGACGAAGGTCGCACAAAATCTTAACATAGAGGCCTACTTCGCTACAGAATAGTTTCATGAGGCCTGAAACAACGAAACAAAACCAAAAGCAATTATAAGCATTGTGCAAACTTTTATTTTAATAAAATGTATTATTAATAGCCACGAAGGTCGCACATAACAGTTTACACGCATACTTTCTTCGCATGGAAACCTCGCACAAATTTCATCACAATTCAAGCGACTGGTAATAAAATTTAACCACATGGCGTTACAATTCAAATTATGAATAAACTAAGAGAATAAAACACTAAAAATCTAAAATACCATTTTATTACTAAAATGGTTAATTGCGAAACCCGAACAACAAAACAAAGTCTTTTGATGCACGGTTGAATACAGTTAAAAAACTAGTATCAACTGTACTTGCTCACACATTGCAGATGTATTTCTGAATAAAAATATGTCATATCTGGCCATGATTGTCGCACATAACAGCAACCGTCATCGTTTCTTCGCACGGATGATCGTGCAGCTTTCCATTCCAGTAAAGCAGACAACTGGCGTTTTGGTTTTCAATCACACCGGATATCGATATCAACGGCATACCGGACAACCATGTCCATCCGGAGCTCAACTTCCGGGCGCCCAGCCAGCAGTTGGAACTTCCCAACAGATTGGTGACGTCTTCCACACACGTGTTCGAGTCTGCCCCTATCAAGCGTCCACCTTGTTGCATGCAAAGTTCTTGGCCACCAAACCATGTTATTTGTCCAGGACTTGGGACAGTATGACGGGATATGCCAGGAATCTTTATATAGTAATACACGTATACAATATTTTCTGAAATAACATATAATCAGTAATGTGCAGTTTGATGATTTTACGAAGAAACACGTGAAACACTTATAACAGTTTAAATTGGACAGAGAAAGACTGTTTTATTCGCAGCTCTTGTAATCTATAAACAGATTTATTTAATGTAATGATAGTCTTTCGTTTTAATTAGCGGAGTATTTATTGATAGATACATAAATTGAAAGATGTTTGCCAGCAAAACGCGATGTACATAGACGAATAATATGGACATATTTGAAAAAATCAATATCAATAGTATAAATATAAAGAAAACATCCATATATTTAAAGTTATTTGAATATCTGCAATCATAGGTGGGAGAATAGCAAAATCTAGATATACTTAATAAAATTAAATATTTAACTAATATTACCTTTCTGTAAACATTATCAGGTGCGTCATTTGTTGGAGAACAGTCGAGTGTATTCCCCACATTATACAGGCTGCACGACCCAGTAACATCATTGAACCTCGCAAAGAGACACTCGTTCTGGCACATTTGAATGCATTGCACTCGACTTCTTGCTGCGATGTCTCTTTTATGATGCAAAAAACACTTTGGAAGTTGAATCTTTTCCATGCTATGCGTGTTCAAGTCCACTGCATGAACCACTAAAACTGCAGCAGATACAAAGGTAAATATAACACTCATGGCGGCGTTTAATTCAAGTAACTAAATAGATCTTTAACTCAATCTGCACAAAATCGTTCTGTAACAAATGCTGCAAAGTGCTGCTGATTGTTAAGCCTTAAATCTCTACAGGTCTGTTTCGTATCTTTTCAAAATGGAAAGATAAACATTTAATGCACAATGCAAACAGAATGCTTTTAGTGTCCATGGTGAACAGTGCTTTTACTGAAATACGCAAATATTGTTTATATATAAATTGATTTTTGTTAAAATGAAATTGTTAATATATACCTCATGGTGCTTAACCAAACCGATAAAACCGGATAAAACTATGCGTTGCCGACTAATAATTAAAACTGCACCGGAGCAGATCAGAAAAAATTGACGTTTCAGAGGTGTGTCCTATTAGTTTTACAATTCCGAACTTATGGTCTACATTTTTCGCAAACACTTTATTCCACGGAACAACTGATACATTCATTACTAAATGTAATGGACGATCTCAGCAACAAAAACGTCAGTTCGCAGAGGAAACCTACTCTATCCATTAATGTAAGCTCAAAACCTGTTTGAAACGTAGGAAAATGCAGATATTTGTCCATATTACCGGATAATGAATATTTCTGAGCTAGATTTCGGTTCACAAAGGCACCACCATTTTTCGGAAGTCATTGTCATGATGAGTAACGGTTTAGGGTATTTTATGTGTCGAAGGCTGGCACCGGATAACGAATAAAATAGGCACCGGGTAAAAATCGAAAGCACTGCACTCAAGTATATTAATGTAAAATGGATCTTTTAGTGCTGCTATATGGTAAAAATAAAACATGTCTTAATTTATGATTAAACACAACGTATAAGGGGTCCATTAAATCAATATTAACCACCAAAACGATAACCGGTTTGCACGTTCAACGTCCAATGCATTCTTATATTTGTATATTGAATATGCTTGTAATTCTCCGTCCCTCAACCTTGCGACCTTGGTCGCAACTTGTTCCCCGAATTGAAAAATCTCTTGACCCGATGCAGAAAACGGTCATTAAAACTTGGCTCTAAAACTTACATAAATTTATTATTTCTTTCAAAACTTGATGTAGAAATATGTTCTTGTAAAACGACTAATTTACCAATAAGAATAATAAGAGTCCTATGAAATATTTTAAAATATTTAATCTATATGTACGAGTTGACTATTGAATGTTATCCGTGAACGAACTCATGCGCTTGCACACACGATTTACATATTATTTTTATAACACGTAGCAATTTACATATGTGTATTCGCTGTTGCCTGTCATTTCCAACGATTTTATTTTTATTATGAATGATTCTTATACCATTGTAAAGCAGTGGTAGTATACATGTATATTATTTCTCTCCAGTGACAAAATAAACAATTTTGTTATACTCTTTCATGGCTATGAGATTGTTCACGGCTATAAGATAGCTCGTGCTTCGCACTCGTGATTGAATCCCTACGCATCTAAACTTCCGGCCGTGGGTTATTCGACAACAAACTATGACGTAAAAGTATTATTTCTTAAGAATCACACATGTGTGTATATATTCATGTCTGTAAGAACATTTACTACGAGAAATAAAATCTTGCAAGACAATAAGTATCACACATTATACACGTTATTTAATTGTTTCTTCAGGTTGCATAAGTGCTGTTTGCAGTAAGTGCTATGCATTTTGTTATGGATTGACTCTCGTCTGAAAACAAGAAACACGTAAATTAACAATACAATTTCTACTAGTAAATCAATGTCACGTATTAAACGTACGTAGCGGTCAACAATACACACATTTGAATAATTTTAATTAAGGACGTGATTGTCATATTAACTTTGTAAGATTCTTTTAAAATAGCAAGTCTGATACTGTAATATGTTAACAAATAATAATCGATGCTTAATATCCCACATTAGGATTGACTAAATACCTGTATATAATAAATGAAATGAAAACTAAATGCTCTGGCTTAGGTTGAATCATGTGTCGATTTCCTAAGAGACAAAACTAAGAAACACTACATTTTCGCATTTGTCGGCAATATGTCCAACAAGGAAAGCTGGCCCTGCTATCAGACCAATCAAGGCCGCCAACCCCGCGCCTGCCATGAGGATGTACACGATGATCTGAAGGGAGCTGCAGGAGAAACAGCAGCTTGTTTCAAAATCAAAGTAACGACTGATTTCAGCATAAGTTATGTAACTGTAAGACAAATATGGTTATTTCTACTGACACGTTTCTAATACAATCCACAAACGTCCATTACAATTCACAACAACAACAACAGTTATTACTACTATTTATTCTTATTCTTATTCGTATTTTACTACTACTACTACTACTACTACTACTACTACTACTACTTCTACTACTGCTACTACTATTACTATTACTATTACTACTACTACTACTACTACTACTACTACTACTACTACTACTACTACTACTACTACTACTACTACTACTACTACTACTACTACTACTACTACTACTACTGATACTACTACTACTGATACTACTGCTGTTTCTGCTTCTGCTGCTACTGCTACTGCTACTATTAACTTGCTATTGCTACTACTATCGATAAAAGTCCTGTTTTTTGTCCGCTGCTACCACCGTTACGATGTGCAAATAATATAACATTGATAATAAGAAAAAGGGCAATATGAAAATTATAAAAAAGGAGAAGACTGACAGAATTTCACCCACCAGCATTTCTTGCCGTCATCACACACGTAATACGTTGGCGGACAATCGCCCGATAGCATCAACGAATAAAACAATAATTGTTAATTCCTACGACGCGCCAATTTTTTTATTCATATATTCAGTTATACAATCATACACATCTCAGGGAATGTTTAAGTTTTATGATCAACTTGTGGATAAACATATTGTTCTCGTCACACAATGTTGTTACCAGCTGTTCTCGGTGTCTTGTATTTGCGTTTCGGTTTATTATATGGCAATATTATGCGATATATAATAAAGTATTAATTAATTTAGTTGCATATTCGATTGATTTTTTAATACGATAAATACGCAGATTTAGTGTAATTTACGACAATATACGACATTATCTTAGAGGAATGATTTAAGAAGTTTGACAACTACATGCATTTTTACGGCAAAGTCATGACAAGAATATCATAGCTCTAGCTGGTAGTTTTTTTTTGAAAAACAAAACTAACTAGAGCTACCACTAAAGGTGATTAATACCCTCTCACACCGCTTTGGCATAGATGTATAGCTTTGGCACAAATGTAGAACTTTGACACGGAACAATGATTTGACTGACAAAATGACAAAATGCATGAAAGGAAAAATGAGCTTGAAATGCAAATTAGGAGTACAAGCAGAAATAATTCACTAATATTTGACCTTGAATTGTGACCTTGACCTTCGACTTATAAGCATGAGATATATGCATGAAACATTGTCTAGTCATGTGAAGTAACTATTTGAAGTAATATTAAAATCCTTCCAGGCATTTAGAAGTTACGGAGAGGAACAACATGCAAATATTAAAACTTTGACCTTAAATTGTGACCTTGACCTTTGACCTACAAACATGAATCATATATGCGAAACATCATCTGGTCATGATAAATAATTATTTGAATTAATATTTAAATCCCACTACGCATTAAAAAGTTATGGAGTGGAAATGAAATACAAGTATTTGAATTTTGACCTTGAATTGTGACCTTAACCTTTGATTAACAAGCATGGGTCAAGTGTGCGACACATTGTCTGGTCCTGGGGAATAATAATCTGAAGTTATATTAAAATTCTTCAATGCAATACGATGTTATGGAGCGGTAACAAAATACAAGTATTTTACCTGTATTTGACCTTTGACCTTGAATGGTGACCTTGACCTTTTAAGAACAAGCTTGGGTCATGTATATGCTCACATCGTCTGGTCATGGGGAATAATTATCTGAAGTTATATTAAAAGCCTTTCAGGCATTAAGAAGTGATGGAGCGGAAACAAATATGGGACATACCAACGTACCGACGGACCGACGTACCGACGTAGCGACGTACTGACCAACACGCGCATATATGTATCAACTTCATTAACTTTTGCAAAATAGTATTTTATTTTCTGTGTATTTCAGCCACCATTTGTATATCTAGCATTGCAGACAGTTCTGTATTTCAGCGAAATGAAAAAGAGTCAGTTTTTGAAGGAGTAATATAGTATATTAATCATACGAAATTTGCTATCGATTTTACGGTAATTCCAGTTAATTAACATATGTACTGGTTAGCGACCAATTTTTCGCCCGTACCAATTATTCGCCCACTACTGAAAGCCAGTCAAAACAACAAACAAATACTTTTAACCATACTGAAGTCGATTTGCCTTGTTGTTTTGTTAACTTCAGCCACTTATTGCAGCAATTCGTAAGTATTCCAGGGCCGGCCGCAGACCAGGCTTTGCCGGCTGGGGGGGGGGGGGGGGTTCTGGACTAAGATGATGTAGAATTTTAGCAGCAGTTGCAACAGCAGCAGCAGTAGTTGTAGAGTTGGTGGTAGCAACAGCACCAGTAGCAGCAATACCATCATAATCAGCAGCAGTAGCAACAGTAGAAGTAGTAGTAGTAGTGGTAGTAGTAATAGAAGTAGTAGTATCAGTAGTAGTAGTAGTAGCAGTAGTAGTTAGTAGTAGAAGTAGCAGTAGTAGTAGTAGTAGCAGCAGCAGCAGCTGCAGTAGTAGAATCAGCAGCAGCAGTAGTTGTGGTGTAGGAGAAGTAGGTTTATAAATATCAATAACACAATTGTGGACCTTGAAAGACCTTGTCAATGAAAAGAAGCAGAAAAAAAGATTTTTTTTGCTACCAGTTTATAATATATTGGGATGGTCATTTGCGATGGCTTTAACTTCTTTGGTTCTCTTTTTTTCATTTTATGTTAATAGGACTGTTTCAACTGTCGTACATAAAATTCGACAAAGTACATACTAAAAGTTATAGATTTGTGATTTATTATACCCTATAACAAAATAGGCTATATACCATATACTATATAGCAGGGACCATATGTAGCCATATCTTTGCAAATTTTAAATCATTATCGATACATCTCTGTACAAACCATATGTATTGTGGAAGATTTTTTTCCTAAAATCTTTGTGTTTCAGTCTCATCATCAGCCTTAAAAACTGTTAGAAAAAATGTTTGTTATGAAGTATGTGCAGTTCCTCTACCTAAACCAGATAGTTTGAATAAGGCGTAAAAATATTATGTTTGTTTCAGGTTACATGCCCAACAAAATTAGGGTAGGTAGGTAGGGACGTATTTATTTATTTTTTGGGGTCAATTTTAAGATTCTTAAACTAAATGAATATTCAAAAGAGATCGGTAATATCTTCATTATGGTAATAACATTGTTTTTTAAGTGGATGCTATAAAAAAACACTCATTTATCCAAAATACATTAAATTATTGAAACAATTATCTGAAAAACTAAATAAAATGTTCTAGGGTCGGGCATTTTTTAGGACAGGTCGGGTAACCTTAAACAAACAATTTTTTTTACGCCTTAGTAACACTCTTAAGTACAAATAGGGTGTTTCCGACCGTGGTTAATTAACGACTTCAAGCCCTTGACAAATATTATTCTACCAATTTATATCTAACACCATGAAAAGTTATAGATAAGGCAATATACGGTACATAGTGACACGTTAGCCGTTTACTGCTTGTGTAAGATCAAAGCCCAATCACGACATTCATAAAATACGGCAAAATACGGTATACTTATTGCCCTTTACAACTTGTGTAAGCCCGTAGATGAAAACGCCGGGCTCCGCTGGGGGGGGGGGGGGGCCGATCCCAAAAGCCCGAGCCTGAAACCGCGCCTGTATTCCATATTATAATATCCATGAATACATACAATGTACTACTGGCCTTGTTGGCGCTGGATGGGGTTCTTTTTTCCGCAAGGCATTTTACTTCCAGACGATATTGTTTTGTTAGTGAACATGAATGACTCTAGATTTGTAAACCACCCCTGCCAGTTTTAACTAAATATATTTGAATTATTAAAAGTGTAAACATAAAATGTACTCGTACAAACATTTCAGTTACCCTGTTCAAACCTCAATTGTTGCTATTTGTATGTGTTTGTAATGGAGTATCATGCTTGAAATAGACAAATGAGCAATTTGTTAATCGATCTATTTTGTTGCGTATAAACAAAATTGTACACTGCCTCAGTGTTGAGGCATGTTGAGGTGTGTTGCAAAGTAATTGTGTGCACATTTGAACATGAAATAATCTCATAAAAGCTTTTCTGAAATGAAAATTATATTACGAACATTGGTTTTTTTATAAATTTGTTTTTGAAAATAAAACGTTTTTTTTTTTTTTTATAGGTGGGCGAATAATTGGTACAGTTGTTAATAATTATGCATTCAACCATAGGTGTTTTTGCACGCAATATAATTCGATTTGTGTGAATGGATTTTGAAAAACATGTTATTGTTTATTGTCTTAGGTGCCTAACATTGCTGGTGCCAAGTTTCATGACAAACGGTTAAGTTAGACGCTTGTAAGTGGCAAAAACCCTCCATTTACGGGCAAAAATGGGTCGCTAACCAGAACAGTCCTAATGTTTCAAGAGATGTTGCATTTCTCGAAATGTAATCTGTTTTCTGCCCTATGGGATTAAAATGTTTAATATGACATTTAAATAATAATAATAATGTATTAAATTTACTATATTAACTAGCTGACGCAATATTAAATATTCAACTAGTTTATGTCTTTTGTATGCAATTCCATCTCCATGTAACTCATACAATTTGAAAAAGTTCATAAGTTACTTAGAAATGAAATTACTTGTTTGTGTAGACAACTTCAATAATGCAACGTTGAAAAAACGCTAAATTTCAACCAAGTATTAAAGATTGAGATCCTAGTAATCCACGTTACTTTAACGTTATTTCATCGAAAAAAAATACATTTTTGATAAGGCAACATTTATTGAACGTTAATAAACGTTTCTGACCAACTTAACCGTTTTTAACGTTGATTGAACGTCGTGTACCTGCTTGGAAGTGGTGTGCTTACCGGTACATAATAAAAGAACTCCAAAAGCAGCCAATACGTTTGTAGTCATTTAATTGCTTGATGATATCCATAAATTATGTGAACTAAATTTTTGAATATAAATAAATGAAATATTATATATAAATGTTTGAACTTCCGTTCCGCGAGAACCAATAAACTGCAGAGTAATATTACAACTAGATGACTACGCATAACGAGGAAGTGATTTCACTGTAGAATACCTCATCAGACTACATGAATATAGATGTAGCTTTCCAACAGGGGTAGACTTGTATACGTTTAAATGCACAAAGGATTAAAGTGTGCTCACACACTTAAAGTCAGCTTAGGCGTAAAAAAAATGTGTTGGCTTCCGCTTACCCGACCCCATCCCTTTTTTGCCTATCAATCATTAACTTTTTCTGACTTTCGGTAAAAAATAGCAGTTTTCGAATATATTTTTAAAGTTAATTGCCATAAATTTTTTATGACCTTATTTATAGTTAAGGTGCAGTTTCTTTGATGGGTGGCGTTGAAACATTTTACATGCAGTCCAATATACTTTAACTGTGTGGTGAATATGCGGCGAAGAACAAAAAGTAAAATAAAACTTTTACCTCTCCTCCTAGATGTTTTTTGGCCTTATCAAATATAGTTGTAAACTATAATTATTGTATGGAACAAAACTTACCACATTTACATAAATATGCAGTGTATTTAGTTTAAATATATTATTTTATCCATTAACCAAATATATCAACATACACATGCATTTGGGAATCAAATGGATATCATGCATGTATATTACTACATCTATTATTAATTGTTCATCAATACATTTTTGCGAATACTTAGTACCTCTGATATGTCCTTGCTTAACATTTAACTTTTATTTTGTGTATTTAGCAACTGAGTAAATGTAAACATACTCTCATTTGTTTCATTAATTCGCGAATTATCATTTGTCATTAAGAATACAGGAAACCGTCCGAGAAGATATTGTTTATTGGCATTTTATCACAAGCTCTCGTGTATAATTTGCACGTTTTCCGATTCTTCCAATCATAATGTTATGTTATAACAGCGTTATACATTGTAAAATCAACTTAACACCAGCAGTAAATAACATTTTATCATTTTAATTCAATTGTAAGAAAACAACATATATTGTATACAATAGTGAGTTAATAGAAGTTTCAATTCAAATTATAACGTGCAACACTAGCAGTGTCAATTAAATGTGTTCTTTGACCAAAAACCGAAATTCCGTTTGGCTAAGGACTTTGTAAATGGATATCGTTAATTTTACTCCTGGCTCAATATTAAATAGCTGAACAATGTATTCTCGTTTCGAAACAGCAATAGGTAATAAATGTATTTATTATTTAAAACTGGCAGTTTTAAATAATTGTATCTCGGTTAAAAAATAATCGAAATATACAAAATTCAAGACTAGTTTTGTAGAAATCATTGCAAAACGTTAAGGAACGGATTGCCCAATCAAATTACGATAAATAATTAAATAATCATTGCATTATATCTCACCTCCTACATAAATGACGCGATCCGATTGGCTAAGAGCGGTCACATGACTATGGGGTATTTTTCATCCAAAACATGAGCACATTTCAATACCCTACAGAAGTCCAATGACGCAATCTTATGACGTCATTGTGTCTATTTTCATGACGTCATTGTGTGTGTTTTGTGTCATTTTGTAAGTTTTTCTTTCTTTAATTTACAAGTGATATCAAATAAAAGAAACCAGTGAAAGGTAGTCGATGAGATATATTTGTTACACAGTTAGTAACTGAGGGTGTATGAGATACACAGCCTCAGTGGCTTCATACCATACTCGAGCTACGCTCTCGTATGGCTTGAAACCTCTACTGCAGTAAGGGTGCATAATCAATAACGTCATGCAGCCACTTTTGTAAGTATTCATCAATAACTATTTGCTTAAACACAGACAAACATTAAATTTCATTTAGTTGAGAGTGATGAGACACATTTTAAATCAAGTCATATCTAGAGTGTAGGTCTTTAACTTGTCCAAAACAATTTATATTGTTATTATTTAAATCATTTAAACAATTCTTCATGACTTATTGCAGTATTGTATTGTCGCTTTTCATAGGTTTAAACCAATATATGAGTATGCGTTCATATTCGTTAATATATAACGGGTATCTGCCAGGTTCACCATAAACGGCAACATCTGAAGTTTATTTTTTACACCAAGAATAGCTTTGCGGAATGTCAGATGCAATTTTCCTAACTCGGCAGACTTAAAGAATTCCCATATTTCACATCCGTATGTTATAACTCGTATAAACATTTTGTAACTGCATAAAGGTAATTTAAGACATAATTATTAATTAAAGGGACCAGTTGACAGATTGACTAATTGACAATTTTTCAACTTTTTGTCACCGATTCCAAAAATAAAAGTGCATTGTATACAATAGAGCAAAATATTACGGACCTAGAAATATACTGTAAACTTTCTTCAGGACATTAATTGGTCGAATGGTAACATTCACGAATATAGGAATACTATTTATAATGCCCAAACAGGAAGATGTTGCTATACATTGTTGAGTGCCAAAAATATGACATTGTAGATATCTTATCGGATTTAAAAGCCTTTCGCGAAACGAGGGTATCTACCGCATACAATAATATAATCACGTGTTAACGACGAAGTTCTTTTTGACACTGGAACTGATATCACTAATCAATATACATTAATCATTTGCAACATATTGATTTAAGCTTTATGAGTTGTGACACTGCCATTACTCCTTAGATTTCTCCTATTTTATCATTTTATGGTGTAAAATCATTTACTCTTTATTTAGTTATTGGGTTCAAAGTAGAATATAGTTTTTGTCATGAAATGTTTGACAAGGGTGGACAAATGATTAAATTATGTAAGTTCAGAAAGTGAAATGTATTTTGTACATTCGTTTTTTTAGCGAATGAATGGACAACCCTACATGGAAAGTATGCACGTAAGTCAGTGCTTGTTTGTCTGCCACGTTGGTCTGAAACGATAACTAGCATGCATGCATTATGGTAACAAAATCTGAACATCTCCAAACAAGAATTGATCAAATGATTAACTTTTGATAATATACGGATATTATCTCCACCAGGAAGTTTGAGTGAAGCGATCGTAAGTGGCCTTTCCTGAAACTATATCTTCGGACCCCCCCCCCACTCCCCACCCACACCCGTGGCGCACAAATCCTCCGAAACATCATACCAAACATTTTATGATAAGTTCTGCTTGAGATCAATCTTTCGATTTCAAGAACAAACCATCGGGTGACAACGAAGAAACTCGTTCTATCAATTCCTACTATCATCCAACACTCGAACTCCACCACCACATTGCAAACCAAATGACTGTCTTATATCGCTTTTCCAGCATGTTATTTCCATTCTCTCACCCTCCCATTAACCAAATGACTGTCTTATATCGCTTTTCCAGCATGTTATTTCCATTCTCTCACCCTCCCATTAACCAAATGACTGTCTTATATCGCTTTTCCAGCATGTTATTTCCATTCTCTCACCCTCCCATTAACCAAATGACTGTCTTATATCGCTTTTCCAGCATGTTATTTCCATTCTCTCACCCTCCCATTAACCAAATGACTGTCTTATATCGCTTTTCCAGCATGTTATTTCCATTCTCTCACCCTCCCATTAACCAAATGACTGTCTTATATCGCTTTTTCCAGCATGTTATTTCCATTATCTCACCCTCCCATTAACCAAATGACTGTCTTATATCGCTTTTCCAGCATGTTATTTCCATTCTCTCACCCTCCCATTAACCAAATGACTGTCGTATGTCGCTTTTCCAGCATATTATTTCCATTCTCTAACCCTCCCATTAACCGAATGACTGTCTTATGTCCCTTTTCCAGCATATCATTTCCATTCTCTCACCCTCCCAGTAGCTATCGTCTAGTATATATTTTATAGACAGATAGGTAATGTCAAAACATTTATATATTATACATGTACATGTTATATACAATGATATCTTCATAGGAATGTATTTGGACCGGCACTTAAACTGTTGTAATATATTAAAATATTAAAATATAGCCTTGTTAAGTATGAAAATTTGATCTTTACCGAACATTTATCGTACGAGTCTGTAATAAACTAATTTATCGATTATGCAACTTTGGTCGGTTTTAAGTGTATTATGTCATAAAGTAATTGTACCTTTTGGAAAGAATGATGACAGTATTTCTTCTTGTTCAGGTTTATATGTAGTATAGCATTCTTGATATTTTTAAATATATTTGTTTGTTTATCTTACCATGTGCTCGAACCTGCAACGTCAAGCACATGCATATAAATACAGTATAACAATATATGGGAGACGTTTTTAAATGAACCTCAACTGTTACTGAATTTTAAGTTCTTCATTGTTCAACACAATATAAACGGATTCAGAGTAACGTACCCCACTTAAATGTTTAAAGTATTACCTCTATTTTAATAACTCATTAGTGTGTACTGTTATCACGTAGCCTTTCAGAAATTGGTGCTAGTTAACTTGCTATTATAACGCTTAAGTTGCCCATACATCTGCAACGTTAAAGTCAATTAAATTCGTGCATAAAAAATCGTTGTTTTTTTTTTTGCCAGGCACCACAATATTTCACTCAATATTTTTACATGATTTAGGTGAGGATGGACATTTGAAATAAGGAATACTTTCCCATTCAATATTGAATAAAACTTTGTAACCGAAATTAAGTGACTTTAATGACATATTTTCAAGAAGTATTGTTAGCGTAAAAATACTGTAGATTAAAAAACATTAATGCAAATTAAGGTATCAGTTTATAGCCGATTCGAATATTATTTATCAAGGATGCCATATTACTGACAGATTCTCAAGAAATATCTGCGATTTGAGAATTTTCTCTATAAATTGCATAGATCAATATAGGTCACACATGTCAATACAATTATCAATGAAATGCATAGACAATATTTTGGCAGTTTAATTGAAAGTGTATGGGCTGCTTAACACCGACAAGTTCGTCTTTGGAACAACGCAGTACACAATCGACTGACACTGACTGATAGCTGAAGTTATGTGGCCTCCTTTGAAATAACATTATACACACGCAAATTTATCAATACAATGGGCGTGTTGAAACGCATCCGTGCCAGTGGGATCCTCTAAAATTGACCATAATAAAGCTACGTATAAGTTAAAATGCTTTTTGTTCCGGAGTATGCCAGAAAGAGCTCATTGCCCTTAAGACCCATCCCATTTACATATATCGTATTAATTTAGGTAACACAATTCTTTAATTCACAATTCATTTTATCGTGCCTCAGAAATTTGCAATTCTTTTGCTCTGGTGAACATTTATTTAAAAGTGCGTGTTTTGTGATTAATTCTGGGCTAAGTGTGAGGTTCGGCATGCCTTTAAACCGGTTTAAACTCCCAATGTTTTGCAATGACCTTTCCAAGGGCGGTGACCCCAGTTTTAATCATTTTTATGTCTTGTGTTGTGTTGTATGTATTTTCCTGTATTGTATAGGCAACTGGTCACTTGCCTCCAATAAAGGACTAACGGATGGTAATAAGTGTTTCTCTCCTGAAGATGTCTCTGGAGTTTCATTATTCCTATATTTAAAATACCGATGACGGGCATCACCACTTTAAATCGTAGTGTTTAAGTTTAAAACTTGTGATTATTTAATAATTAATTCACCCAATATCACATCTAAAACGCGTTATTACAAAATACAAGGGCGAAATACCGATGCTGGTTAGGGATGATATATGATAGATTTAAGGATTAACACAATCTCATTAAAATCATCTTCAGTCTGACGCTACTAAATTATCCGCTGACTGGATCTGATGACTTCGCATTAGGAGTTACGTTCAGATGACCTTTTCAGGAGCCAATCAACTTGTTGCCTTCAAAATGTTGTGGCCTGACTTCGTATATCAACCACAAATACTTTGCACGAAATTAACGTGAACTTCGGATGTTTACTCGCCTAAGGTACAACTATATTCATTGTGATCCACGTGAACAGTAACTGTACATGATTTATTCCCGAGTACAGTTGGAAATGCATCACATTTAAAAAACTGTGGCCAAACATTGCTGTGCAACAAGCAATTTCATTGGGCGCAGCAGGGCTAATATTTTATTGTTCGGAAGGTCATTTGAACGTGACCTGTTATACGATGTCTTCAGATCCTAACACTGTTAGGATTTGATTTGAATGAGATTGGGATTTACACACACTAACAATGTCTAGATAAATAGCGACGAAGGTCGCACAAAATCTTAACATAGAGGCCTACTTCGCTACAGAATAGTTTCATGAGGCCTGAAACAACGAAACAAAACCAAAAGCAATTATAAGCATTGTGCAAACTTTTATTTTAATAAAATGTATTATTAATAGCCACGAAGGTCGCACATAACAGTTTACACGCATACTTTCTTCGCATGGAAACCTCGCACAAATTTCATCACAATTCAAGCGACTGGTAATAAAATTTAACCACATGGCGTTACAATTCAAATTATGAATAAACTAAGAGAATAAAACACTAAAAATCTAAAATACCATTTTATTACTAAAATGGTTAATTGCGAAACCCGAACAACAAAACAAAGTCTTTTGATGCACGGTTGAATACAGTTAAAAAACTAGTATCAACTGTACTTGCTCACACATTGCAGATGTATTTCTGAATAAAAATATGTCATATCTGGCCATGATTGTCGCACATAACAGCAACCGTCATCGTTTCTTCGCACGGATGATCGTGCAGCTTTCCATTCCAGTAAAGCAGACAACTGGCGTTTTGATTTTCAATCACACCGGATATCGATATCAACGGCATACCGGACAACCATGTCCATCCGGAGCTCAACTTCCGGGCGCCCAGCCAGCAGTTGGAACTTCCCAACAGATTGGTGACGTCTTCCACACACGTGTTCGAGTCTGCCCCTATCAAGCGTCCACCTTGTTGCATGCAAAGTTCTTGGCCACCAAACCATGTTATTTGTCCAGGACTTGGGACAGTATGACGGGATATGCCAGGAATCTTTATATAGTAATACACGTATACAATATTTTCTGAAATAACATATAATCAGTAATGTGCAGTTTGATGATTTTACGAAGAAACACTTGAAACACTTATAACAGTTTAAATTGGACAGAGAAAGACTGTTTTATTCGCAGCTCTTGTAATCTATAAACAGATTTATTTAATGTAATGATAGTCTTTCGTTTTAATTAGCGGAGTATTTATTGATAGATACATAAATTGAAAGATGTTTGCCAGCAAAACGCGATGTACATAGACGAATAATATGGACATATTTGAAAAAATCAATATCAATAGTATAAATATAAAGAAAACATCCATATATTTAAAGTTATTTGAATATCTGCAATCATAGGTGGGAGAATAGCAAAATCTAGATATACTTAATAAGATTAAATATTTAACTAATATTACCTTTCTGTAAACATTATCAGGTGCGTCATTTGTTGGAGAACAGTCGAGTGTATTCCCCACATTATACAGGCTGCACGACCCAGTAACATCATTGAACCTCGCAAAGAGACACTCGTTCTGGCACAGTTGGATGCATTGCACTCGACTTCTTGCTGCGATGTCTCTTTTATGATGCAAAAAACACTTTGGAAGTTGAATCTTTTCCATGCTATGCGTGCTCAAGTCCACTGCATGAACCACTAAAACTGCAGCAGATACAAAGGTAAATATAACACTCATGGCGGCGTTTAATTCAAGTAACTAAATAGATCTTTAACTCAATCTGCACAAAATCGTTCTGTAACAAATGCTGCAAAGTGCTGCTGATTGTTAAGCCTTAAATCTCTACAGGTCTGTTTCGTATCTTTTCAAAATGGAAAGATAAACATTTAATGCACAATGCAAACAGAATGCTTTTAGTGTCCATGGTGAACAATGCTTTTACTGAAATACGCAAATATTGTTTATATATAAATTGATTTTTGTTAAAATGAAATTGTTAATATATACCTCATGGTACTTAACCAAACCGATAAAACCGGATAAAACTATGCGTTGCCGACTAATAATTGAAACTGCACCGGAGCAGATCAGAAAAAATTGACGTTTCAGAGGTGTGTCCTATTAGTTTTACAATTCCGAACTTATGGTTTACATTTTTCGCAAACACTTTATTCCACGGAACAACTGATACATTCATTACTAAATGTAATGGACGATCTCAGCAACAAAAACGTCAGTTCGCAGAGGAAACCTACTCTATCCATTAATGTAAGCTCAAAACCTGTTTGAAACGTAGAAAAATGCAGATATTTGTCCATATTACCGGATAATGAATATTTCTGAGCTAGATTTCGGTTCACAAAGGCACCACCATTTTTCGGAAGTCATTGTCATGATGAGTAACGGTTTAGGGTATTTTATGTGTCGAAGGCTGGCACCGGATAACGAATAAAATAGGCACCGGGTAAAAATCGAAAGCACTGCACTCAAGTATATTAATGTAAAATGGATCTTTTAGTGCTGCTATATGGTAAAAATAAAACATGTCTTAATTTATGATTAAACACAACGTATAAGGGGTCCATTAAATCAATATTAACCACCAAAACGATAACCGGTTTGCACGTTCAACGTTCAATGCATTCTTATATTTGTATATTGAATATGCTTGTAATTCTCCGTCCCTCAACCTTGCGACCTTGGTCGCAACTTGTTCCCCGAATTGAAAAATCTCTTGACCCGATGCAGAAAACGGTCATTAAAACTTGGCTCTAAAACTTACATAAATTTATTATTTCTTTCAAAACTTGATGTAGAAATATGTTCTTGTAAAACGACTAATTTACCAATAAGAATAATAAGAGTCCTATGAAATATTTTAAAATATTTAATCTATATGTACGAGTTGACTATTGAATGTTATCCGTGAACGAACTCATGCGCTTGCACACACGATTTACATATTATTTTTATAACACGTAGCAATTTACATATGTGTATTCGCTGTTGCCTGTCATTTCCAACGATTTTATTTTTATTATGAATGATTCTTATACCATTGTAAAGCAGTGGTAGTATACATGTAAATAATTTTCTCCAGTGACAAAATAAACAATTTTGTTATACTCTTTCATGGCTATGAGATTGTTCACGGCTATAAGATAGCTCGTGCTTCGCACTCGTGATTGAATCCCTACGCATCTAAACTTCCGGCCGTGGGTTATTCGACAACAAACTATGACGTAAAAGTATTATTTCTTAAGAATCACACATGTGTGTATATATTCATGTCTGTAAGAACATTTACTACGAGAAATAAAATCTTGCAAGACAATAAGTATCACACATTATACACGTTATTTAATTGTTTCTTCAGGTTGCATAAGTGCTGTTTGCAGTAAGTGCTATGCATTTTGTTATGGATTGACTCTCGTCTGAAAACAAGAAACACGTAAATTAACAATACAATTTCTACTAGTAAATCAATGTCACGTATTAAACGTACGTAGCGGTCAACAATACACACATTTGAATAATTTTAATTAAGGACGTGATTGTCATATTAGCTTTGTAAGATTCTTTTAAAATAGCAAGTCTGATACTGTAATATGTTAACAAATAATAATCGATGCTTAATATCCCACATTAGGATTGACTAAATACCTGTATATTATAAATGAAATGAAAACTAAATGCTCTGGCTTAGGTTGAATCATGTGTCGATTTCCTAAGAGACAAAACTAAGAAACACTACATTTTCGCATTTGTCGGCAATATGTCCAACAAGGAAAGCTGGCCCTGCTATCAGACCAATCAAGGCCGCCAACCCCGCGCCTGCCATGAGGATGTACACGATGATCGGAAGGGAGCTGCAGGAGAAACAGCAGCTTGTTTCAAAATCAAAGTAACGACTGATTTCAGCATAAGTTATATAACTGTAAGACAAATATGGTTATTTCTACTGACACTTTTCTAATACAATCCACAAACGTCCATTACAATTCACAACAACAACAACAGTTATTACTACTATTTCTTTTTATTCTTATTCGTATTTTACTACTACTACTACTACTACTACTACTACTACTACTACTTCTACTACTGCTACAACTATTACTATTACTATTACTACTACTACTACTACTACTACTACTACTACTACTACTGATACTACTACTACTACTACTACTACTGCTGCTGCTATTACTGATACCACTGCAACTAGTACTACTGCTGTTTCTGCTTCTGCTGCTACTGCTACTGCTACTATTAACTCTGCTATTGCAACTACTATCGATAAAAGTCCTGTTTTTTGTCCGCTGCTACCACCGTTACGATGTGCAAATAATATAACATTGATAATAAGAAAAAGGGCAATATGAAAATTATAAAAAAGGAGAAGACTGACAGAATTTCACCCACCAGCATTTATTGCCGTCATCACACACGTAATACGTTGGCGGACAATCGCCCGATAGCATCAACGAATAAAACAATAATTGTTAATTCCTACGACGCGCCAATTTGTTTTTTCATATATTCAGTTATACAATCATACACATCTCAGGGAATGTTTAAGTTTTATGATCAACTTGTGGATAAACATATTGTTCTCGTCACACAATGTTGTTACCAGCTGTTCTCGGTGTCTTGTATTTGCGTTTCGGTTTATTATATGGCAATATTATGCGATATATAATAAAGTATTAATTAATTTAGTTGCATATTCGATTGATTTTTTTAATACGATAAATACGCAGATTTAGTGTAATTTACGACAATATACGACATTATCTTAGAGGAATGATTTAAGAAGTTTGACAACTACATGCATTTTTACGGCAAAGTCATGACAAGAATATCATAGCTCTAGCTGGTAGTTTAAAAAAAAAAAAAAAAAACTAACTAGAGCTACCACTAAAGGTGATTAATACCCTCTCACACCGCTTTGGCATAGATGTATAGCTTTGGCACAAATGTAGAACTTTGACACGGAACAATGATTTGACTGACGAAATGACAAAATGCATGAAATGAAAAATGAGCTTGAAATGCAAATTAGGAGTACAAGCAGAAATGATTCACTAATATTTGACCTTGAATTGTGACCTTGACCTTCGACTTATAAGCATGAGATATGTGCGTGAAACATTGTCTAGTCATGTGAAGTAACTATTTGAAGTAATATTAAAATCCTTCCAGGCATTTAGAAGTTACGGAGAGGAACAACATGCAAATATTAAAACTTTGACCTTAAATTGTGACCTTGACCTTTGACCTACAAACATGAATCATATATGCGAAACGTCATCTGTTCATGATAAATAATTATTTGAATTAATATTTAAATCCCACTAGGCATTATGAAGTTATGGAGTGGAAATGAAATACAAGTATTTGAATTTTGACATTGAATTGTGACCTTAACCTTTGATTAACAAGCATGGGTCAAGTGTGCGACACATTGTCTGGTCCTGGGGAATAATAATCTGAAGTTATATTAAAATTCTTCAATGCAATACGATGTTATGGAGCGGTAACAAAATACAAGTATTTTACCTGTATTTGACCTTTGACCTTGAATGGTGACCTTGACCTTTTAAGAACAAGCATGGGTCATGTATATGCTCACATCGTCTGGTCATGGGGAATAATTATCTGAAGTTATATTAAAAGCCTTTCAGGCATTAAGAAGTGATGGAGCGGAAACAAATATGGGACATACCAACGTACCAACGTACCGACGGACCGACGTACCGACGTAGCGACGTACTGACCAACACGCGCATATATGTATCAACTTCATTAACTTTTCCAAATAGTATTTCATTTTCTGTGTATTTCAGCCACCATTTGTATATTTAGCATTGCAGACAGTTCTGTATTTCAGCGAAATGAAAAAGAGTCAGTTTTTGAATGAGTAATATACTATATTAATCATACGAAATTTGCTATCGATTTTACGGTAATTCCAGTTAATTAACATATGTACTGGTTAGCGACCAATTTTTCGCCCGTACCAATTATTCGCCCACTACTGAAAGCCAGTCAAAACAACAAACAAATAGTTTTAACCATACTGAAGTCGATTTGCCTTGTTGTTTTGTTAACTTCAGCCACTTATTGCAGCAATTCGTAAGTATTCCAGGGCCGGCCGCAGACCAGGCTTTGCCGGCTGGGGGGGGGGGCTGGACTAAGATGATGTAGAATTTTAGCAGCAGTTGCAACAGCAGCAGCAGTAGTTGTAGTGTTGGTGGTAGCAACAGCACCAGTAGTAGCAATACCATCATAATCAGCAGCAGCAGCAACAGTAGAAGTAGTAGTAGTAGTGGTAGTAGTAATAGAAGTAGTAGCATCAGTAGTAGTAGTAGTAGTAGTAGTAGTAGTAGTAGTAGTAGTAGTAGAAGTAGCAGTAGTAATAGTAGTAGCAGCAGCAGCTGCAGTAGTAGAATCAGCAGCAGCAGTAGTTGTGGTGTAGGAGAAGTAGGTTTATAAATATCAATAACACAATTATGGACCTTGAAAGACCTTGTCAATTAAAAGAAGCAGAAAAAAAGATATATTTTGCTACCAGTTTATAATATATTGGGATGGTCATTTGCGATGGCTTTAACTTCTTTGGTTCTCTTTTTTTCATTTTATGTTAATAGGACTGTTTCAACTGTCGTACATAAAATTCGACAAAGTACATATTAAAAGTTATAGATTTGTGATTTATTATACCCTATAACAAAATATATACTATATAGCAGGGACCATATGTAGCCATATCTTTGCAAATTTTAAATCATTATTGTATCGATACATCTCTGTACAAACCAAATGTATTGTGGAAGATTTTTTTCCTAAAATCTTTGTGTTTCAGTCTCATCATCAGCCTTAAAAACTGTTAGAAAAAATGTTTGTTATGAAGTATGTGCAGTTCCTCTACCTAAACCAGATAGTTTGAATAAGGCGTAAAAATATTATGTTTGTTTCAGGTTACATGCCCAACAAAATTAGGGTAGGTAGGTAGGGATTTATTTATTTATATTTTGGGGTCAATTTTAAGATTCTTAAACTAAATGAATATTCAAAAGAGATCGGTAATATCTTCATTATGGTAATAACATTGTTTTTTAAGTGGATGCTATAAAAAAAACACTCATTTATCCAAAATACATTAAATTATTGAAACAATTATCTGAAAAACTAAATAAAATGTTCTAGGGTCGGGGCATTTTTTAGGACAGGTCGGGTAACCTTAAACAAACAATTTTTTTTACGCCTTAGTAACACTCTTAATTACAAATAGGGTGTTTCCGACCGTGGTTAATTAACGACTTCAAGCCATTGACAAATATTATTCTACCAATTTATATCTAACACCATGATTGGTGTATGCTCAGCAAGGTACCACCCAGCTCCCAGATTTAAAGTCCAGAAAAAGTTATAGATAAGGCAATATACGGTACATAGTGACACGTTAGCCGTTTACTACTTGTGTAAGATCAAAGCCCATCCCGACATTCATAAAATATGGCAAAATACGGTATACATATTGCCCTTTACAACTTGTGTAAGCCCGTAAATGAAAACGCCGGGCTCCGCTGGAGGGTGGGGCTGGATCCCAAAAGCCCGAGCCTGAAACCGCGCCTGTATTCCATATTATAATATCCATGAATACATACAATGTACTACTGGCCTTGTTGGCGCTGGATGGGGTTCTTTTTTCCGCAAGGCATTTTACTTCCAGACGATATTGTTTTGTTTAGTGAACATGAATGACTCTAGATTTGTAAACCACTCCTTCCAGTTTTAACTAAATATATTTGAATTATTAAAAGCGTAAACATAAAATGATACTTGTACAAACATTTCAGTTACCCTGTTCAAGCCTCTATTGTTGGTATTTATAATAAAGTGTTTGTAATGGAGTATCATGCTTGAAATAGACAAATGAGCAATTGTTTAATCGATCTATTTTGTTGAGTATAAACAAAATTGCACACTGCCTCAGTGTTGAGGCATGTTGAGGTGTGTTGCAAAGTAATTGTGTGCACATTTGAACATGAAATAATCTCATAAAAGCTTTTCTGAAATGAAAATTATATTACGAAAATTCGTTGTTTTTTTAAATTTGTTTTTGAAAATAATACGTTTTTAATAGGTGGGCGAATAATTGGTACAGTTGTTAATAATTATGCATTCAACTATAGGCGTTTTTTGCACGCGATATACTTCGATTTGTGTAAATGGATTTTGAAAAACATGTTATTGTTTATTGTCTTAGGTACCTAACATTGCTTGTGCCAAGTTTCATGACAAACCGTTAAGTTAGACGCTTGTAAGTGGCCAAACCCCCCCACCCCCCCATTTACGGGCAAAAATGGGTCGCTAACCAGAACAGTCCTCATGTTTCAAGAGATGTTGCATTTCTCGAAATGTAATCTGTTTTCTGTCCTATGGTATTAAAATGTTTAATATGACATTTAAATAATAATGATAATGTATTAAATTTATTATATTAACTAGCTGACGCAATATTAAATATTAAAGTAGTTTATTTCTTTTGTATGCAATTCCATCTCCATGTAACTCATACAATTTGAAAAAGTTCATAAGTTACTTAGAAATGACATTACTGATTTGTGTAGACAACTTCAATAATGCAACGTTGAAAAAACGCTCAATTTCAACCAAGCATTAAAGATTGAGATCCTAGTAATCCACGTTACTTTAACGTTATTTCATCGAAAAAAAAATACATTGTTGATAAGGCAACATTTACTCAACGTTAACAAACGTATCTGACCAACTTAACCGTTTTTAACGTTGATTGAACGTCGTGTGCCTGCTTGGAAGTGGTGTGCTTACCGGTACATAATAAAAGAATTCCAAAAGCAGCCAACACGTTTGTAGTTATTTTATTGCTTGATAATATCCATAAATTATGTGAACTAAATTTTTGAATATAAATAAATGAAATATTATATATAAATGTTTGAACTTCCGTTCCGCGAGAACCAATAAACTGCAGAGTAATATTACAACTAGATGACAACGCATAACGAGGAAGTGATTTCACTGTAGAATACCTCATCAGACTACATGAATATAGATGTAGCTTTCCCACAGGGGTAGACTTGTATCCGTTAAAATGCACAAAGGATTAAAGTGTGCTCACACACTTTAAGTCCGCTTAGGCGTAAAAAAAAATGTGTTGGCTTCCGCTTACCCGACCCCACCCCTTAATTTTTCCCCCGAACCTAGAAGTTTGTTGCTCATCAATCATTAACTTTTTCTGACTTTCGGTAAAGAAGAGCAGTTTTGGTATATATTTTTTAAGTTTCTTGACTGACATTTTTTATGACCTTATTTATAGTTAAGGTGCAGTTTCTTTGATGGGTGGCGTTGAAACATTTTACATGCAGTCCAATATACTTTAACTGTGTGGTGAATATGTGGCGAAGAAGAAAAAGTAAAATAACATTTTTACCTATCCTCCTAGATTTTTTTTGGCCTTATCAAATATAGTTGTAAACTTTAATTATTGTATTGAACAAAACGTACCACATTTACATAAATATGCAGTGTATTTAGTTTAAATATATTATTGTATCCATCAACCAAATATATCAACATACACATGCATTTGGGAATCAAAAGGATATCATGCATGTATATTACTACATCTATTATTAATTGTTCATCAATACATTTTTGCGAATACTAAGTACCCCTGATATGTCCTTGCTTAACATTTAACATTTATTTGGTGTATTTAGCAACTGAGTAAATGTAAACATACTCTCATTTATTTCATTAATTTGCGAATTATCATTTTATCATTAAGAAAACAGAAAACCGTCCAAGAATATATTGTTTATTGGCATTTTACCACAAGATCTCGTATATAATTTGCACGTTTTCCGATTCTACCAATCATTAAGTATAACAGCGTGTTATACCTTGTAAAATCAACTTAACACCAGCAGTAAATAACATTTTATCATTTTAATTCAAATGTAATAAAACAACATATATTGTATACAATAGTGAGTTAATAAAAGCTTCTATTCAAATTATAACGTGCAACACTAGCAGTGTTAATTAAATGTGTACTTTGACCAAAAACCGAAATTCCGTTTGGCTAAGGACTTTGTAAATGGATATCGTTAATTTTACTCCTGGCTCAATATTAAAGAATCAGAATCAGAATCAGAATAGTTTATTTCGTCTTAAGCATAGAACAGCTCATCGTCATTAACGTGAGTATACAAAATACATGCGTATGTAATACAAACATATACATCAGTTCAATAACGAGTACAAAAACATGAAGTATACATGCTTGGCGTGAGAGTGCCACATGGATGGAGGTTAGCATTTGCATTATCAAAATGACAACATCATATACATATTTGAACAATTACAATATAATAATATATCATATATTTGTTTTAATTTGTGTAAAGAATAATCAATTTATCCTAGATATATACGACTGTTCTCTTATTTTAAAGCATTTTAAACAAAAAATGGCTAGTTTTCTAAGGACTATTTTGTTTGTAGTATTTAAGAGCTCGATAAACTTGAACATATTTGGACGGGACCTATAATATTTTGGCATAATTTTTTTTTCTGCACTCTGAGTAGTATGGACATTTTAATACAAAGTGGTATTCATCCTCGATGTCATTAAGATTGCATAACACACATTTACGTTGATCTCTGTCTATGTTCTGATGTCTTCCTGTCTCAATAAATAATTTGTGCGATGACAAACGCAATTTAGCGAGTATATCCCTATGCTTTTTATTTTCAACAATATCAAGATACGAAGATTTTTGGAATACCGGTTTTAGTTCTTTAAATAAAACCATTGAACTAGATGCTGAGGCACTATTATGCCAGTTTGTGATGTACTGGTCTCGTAATCGATTTTTAAGTAGTGGGATAAATTGATCGATATTCACTGATTCGGGAAATAGCCATACATCGGTAAAACCGGTTTGGTTTAGAATGTCACGTACTTTCGATGACCAATTTACAGTTTGATTTTTACAATCGATTTCTAATCTCTGTAATAAAGCAACATGTTTAAGAATACAATTTCCTTGTTTAACGGTATATAGTTTCAAAAAGTATTTAACGATCCTTACATATCTATCTATATAAAGAGGGAATCGACCATTAACGATCTTTACATATCTATCTATATAAAGAGGGAATCGACCAACTTCGGCATAGAGCGATAATGAATTTGTTGACATTTTTACATTCAGAAGTCTTTTGCAAAATTTTCGATGGACGCGCTCAATATTATCCGCTTTTATAAACCCCCAAACCTCGCAATTATAGTTCAGGATGGACAATACATATGCGTTAAATAAATTGAACATGAAACTTATTGGTACATTCATATCTTTTGTTATAGCTTTGCCATACAGTGTATTTGTGGCTGGCACAAATGATCCACCACTAGACATGACAATTCCAAGATAATTAAAATTATTTACAATTTCTAATTCTTGACCTTTATATGTCCATCTTAATGTTTTGCTAAGTGTCCCCCCTTTTCGAAATACCATTACTTTGGTTTTATCAATATTAACTGTCAAATTCCACTTATTACAATATATTTCTAGATTATTAAGTGATTCTTGCAGGCCCTCCTGTGTTTCAGAAAATAAAACGGCGTCGTCAGCAAATAGCAATAAATAGATAGATATTTGATTTAATATAATGCCCGCGTTAATACCATTCTGTAGGTCAAATTCAATGTCATTAATAAACATAGAGAACAGGATCGGAGAGGTTATCTCCCCCTGGAATAATCCAACGTTACTATTGAATATGTCCGATAGTTTTCCCATGTGTTTAACCTGTAATTTTACTTCTTCGTACATGGATCGAATAAGGGATATGAGTTTTCCGTCGATGCCTATATTAATCATTTTACTCCATAACTGACTGCGATTGATGACGTCATAGGCCTTCTCAATATTAAATAGCTGAACAATGTATTCTCTTTTCGAAACAGCAATAGGTAATAAATGTATTTATTTTTTAAACTGGCAGTTTTAAATAACAGGCAGTTTTAAATAATTGTATCTCGGTTAAACAATAATCGAAATAGACAAAATTCAAGTCTAGTTTTGTAGGAATGATTGTAGGAATGATTGCAAAACGTTAAGGAACGGATTGCCCAATCAAATTACGATAAATAATTAAATAATCATTGCATTATATCTCACCTCCTACATAAATGACGCGATCCGATTGGCTAAGAGCGGTCACATGACTATGGGGTATTTTGTATACAAAACATGAGCACATTTCAATATCCTACAGAAGTCCAATGATGCAATCTTATGACGTCTTTGTGTTTATTTTTGTGACGTCATTGTGCGTGTTTTGTGTCATTTTGTAAATTTTTCTTTCTTTAATTTACAAGTGATATCAAATAAAATAAACCAGTGAAAGGTAGTCGATGAGATATATTTGTTACACAGTTACATTTGTGGTAAAATGCCAATGAGATACACAGCGTCAGTGGCTCATACCATACTCGAGCTACGCTCTCGTATGGTATGAAACCTCTACTGCAGTAAGGGTGCATAATCAATGACGTAATGCAGCCACTTTTGTAAGTATTCATCAATAACTATTTGCTTAAACACAGACAAACATTAAATTTCATTGATTTGAGAGTGGTAAGACAAATTTTAAATCAAGCCATATCTAGAGTGTAGGTCTTTAACTTTTCCAAAACAATTTATATTGTTATTATTTAAATCATTTAAACGATTCTTCATGACTGTTTGCAGTATTGTATTGTCGCTTTTCATAGGTTTAAACCAATATATGAGTATGCGTTCATATTCGTTAATATATAACGGGTATCTGCCAAGTTCGCCATAAACGGCAAGATCTGAAGTTTATTTTTTACACCAAGAATAGCTTTGCGGAATGTCAGATGCAATTTTCCTAACTCGGCAGACTTAAAGAATTCCCATATTGCACATCCGTATGTTATAACTCGTATAAACATTTTGTAACTGCATAAAGGTAATTTAAGACATAATTATTAATTAAAGGGACCTGTTCACAGATTGAATGATTGACAAATTTTCAACTTTTTGTCACCGATTCCAAAAATAAAAGTACAGTGTATACAATAGAGCAAAATATTACGGACCTAGAAATATACTGCAAACTTTCTTCTGGACATTAATTGGTCGAATGGTAACATTCACGAATATAGGAATACTATTTATAATGCCCAAACAGGAAGATGTTGCTATACAATGTTGAGTGCCAAAAATATGACATTGTAGATATCTTATCGGATTTAAAAGCCTTTCGCGAAACGATGGTATCTACCGCATACAATAGTATAATCGTGTTAACGACGAAGTTCTTTTGGACACTGGAACTGATATCACTAATCAATATACATTAATCATTTGCAACATATTGATTTAAGCTTTATAAGTTGTGACACTATCATAACTCCTTAGATTTCTCCTATTTTATAATTTTATGGTTTAAAATCATTTACTATTTATTTAGTTATTGGGTTCAAAGTAGAATATAGTTTTTGTCATGAAATGTTTGACAAGGGTGGACAAATGATTAAATTATGTAAGTTCAGAAAGTGAAATGTTTTTTGTACATTCGTTTTTTTAGCGAACGAATGGACAACCCTACATGGAAAGTATGCACGTAAGTCAGTGCTTGTTTGTCTGCCACGTTTGTCTGAAACGATAACTAGCATGCATGCATTATCAATAAAAATGTTGCATTTAGATTCCTTTTAATGTCCCGGAAGTCACAATTAATCTAACGGTAAACAAGTCCATTTGTTTATTTATATGTAATTCCTGTGGGTATAGACATATAACTAAAGTTTGTTTTTCAACAAAAGAATGTAAGGTACGAGCGGCCATAAGAGAAACTGTGACAATAAACACGTCCAGAGGTATGGTATCAAAATCTGAACATCTCCTAACATGAATTGATCAAATGATTAACTTTTGATAATATACGGATATTATCTCCACCAGGAAGTTTGAGTGAAGCGATCGTAAGTGGCCTTTCCTGAAACTATATCTTCGGACACCCCCCCCCCCCCCCACCCACACCCGTGGCGCACAAATCCTCCGAAACATCATACCAAACATTTTATGATAAGTTCTGCTTGAGATCAATCTTTCGATTTCAAGAACAAACCATCGGGTGACAACGAAGAAACTCGTTCTATCAATTCCTACTATCATCCAACACTCGAACTCCACCACCACATTGCAAACCAAATGACTGTCTTATATCGCTTTTCCAGCATGTTATTTCCATTCTCTCACCCTCCCATTAACCAAATGACTGTCTTATATCGCTTTTCCAGCATATCATTTCCATTCTCTCACCCTCCCATTAACCAAATGACTGTCTTATATCGCTTTTCCAACATGTTATTTCCATTCTCTCACCCTCCCATTAACCAAATGACTGTCTTATATCGCTTTTCCAGCATGTTATTTCCATTCTCTCACCCTCCCATTAACCAAATGACTGTCTTATATCGCTTTTCCAGCATATTATTTCCATTCTCTCACCCTCCCATTAACCAAATGACTGTCTTATATCGCTTTTCCAGCATATTATTTCCATTCTCTCACCCTCCCATTAACCAAATGACTGTCTTATATCGCTTTTCCAGCATATTATTTCCATTATCTCACCCTCCCATTAACCAAATGACTGTCTTATATCGCTTTTCCAGCATGTTATTTCCATTCTCTCACCCTCCCATTAACCAAATGACTGTCTTATATCGCTTTTCCAGCATGTTATTTCCATTCTCTCACCCTCCCATTAACCAAATGACTGTCTTATATCGCTTTTCCAGCATATTATTTCCATTCTCTCACCCTCCCATTAACCAAATGACTGTCTTATATCGCTTTTCCAGCATATTATTTCCATTCTCTCACCCTCCCAGTAGCTATCTTCTGGTATATATTATGTAGACAGGTAGGTTATATCAAAACATTTAATTTATTATACATGTGCATGTTATATACAATGATATCTTCATAGGAATGTATTTGGACCGACACTTTAACTGTTGTAATAGATTAAAATATTAAAATATAGCGCTGTTAATTATGAACATTTTATCTTTACCGAACATTTATCGTACGAGTCTGTAATAAACTAATTTATCGATTATGCAACTTTGGTCGGTTTTAAGTGTATTATGTCATAAATTAATTTTATCTTTTGGAAAGAATGATGACAGTATTTCTTCTTGTTCAGGTTTATATGTAGTATAGCATTCTTGATATTTTAAATATATGTGTTTGTTTATCTTAACATGTGCTCGAACCTGCAACGTCAAGCACATGCATATAAGTACAGTATAACAATATATGGGAGACGTTTTTAAATGAACCTCAACTGTTACTGAATTTTACAATCTTCATTGTTCAACACAATATAAACGGATTCAAAGTAACGTTACCCACTTAAATGTTTAAAGTATTACCTCTATTTTAATAAATCATTAGTGTGCACTGTTATCACTTTGCCTTTTAGAAATTCGTGCTAGTTAACTTGCTATTATAACGCTAATGTGGCCCATACATCTACAATGTTAAAGTCAATTGTTTTGAAACAATAAAATTCGTGCCACAACATTTCACTCAATATTTTTACATGATTTGTTAAGACGATTCTTGTAGTTTTATGTTTCTGTGCTTGGCATTAAAAGACATAATCAAGAAAATAAAACAATTAGGTGAGGATGGACATGGAAATAAGGAATACTTTGCCATTCAATATTGAAGAAAAGATTTTAACGGAAATTAAGAGACATACTGACATATTTTCAAGAAGTATGGTTAGTGTAAAAATACTGTAGATTACAACACGTTTACTGCAAAAGAAGGTGTCAATTTATAACCCATTCGAAAATTACTTATCAAGGATACAAGTATTTTGCCATATTACTGACAGACTTTCAAAAAATATCTGCGATTTGAGAATTTTCTCTATAAGTTGCATAGATCAATATAGCACACACTTGTTAATACACTTATCAATGAAATGCATAGGCAGTTTAATTAAAAGTGTATGGGCTGTTTAACACGGACAAGTTCGTCTTTGGTGCTGCTTGTGCCACTGACTGGAACAACGAAGTATGCAATCGATTGACACTGACTGGCAATCGACAATCCAGCTGAAGTCTTGTGGCCTCCTTTGAAATAACATTATACAAACGCACATTTATCAATACAAGGGGCGTGTTGAAACGCATCCGTGCTAGTGGGATCCACTGAAATTGACCATAATATAGCTACGTATAAGTTAAAATGCTTTTTGTTCCGGAGTATGCCTTAAAGAGCTCATTGCCCTTAAGCCCCCACCCCATTTACATTATATATCGTATTAATTTAGGTAACACAATTCTGAAATTCACAATTCATTTCATCGTGCCTCAGAAAGTTGCAATCCTGGTGCTCTGGTGAACACTAAGCCATTGAGTAATTAAATTGTAATTCAATTGAATTACTATTTTCTTTAATACCATTTAATTGGAATTGCAATGCTGTGAGGTTTAAGTTTATTTACAAGTGCGTGTTTTGTGATTAATTCTGGGCTAAGTGTGAGGTTCGGCATGCCTTTAAACCGGTTCAAACTCCCAATGTTTTGCACTGACCGTTCCAAGGCGGTGACCCTAGTTTTAATCATTTTATGTTTGTGTTGTGTTGTATGTATGTCCTGCATTGTATAGGCAATTGGTCACTTGCCTCAAATAAAAGACTAACGGATGGTAATAAGTGTTTCTCTCCTGATGTTGTCTCCGGAGTTCCATTATTCCTAGATTTAAAATACCGATGACGGGCATCGCCACTTTAAATCGTAGTGTTTAAGTCAAAAGCGTAAAACTTGTGATCCACCCAATATCACATCTCGAAGGCGTTTATTACAAAATACATCGGCGAAATACCGAGCTTGGTTAGGGGTGATATATCATTGATTTAAGGATTAACACAATCTCATCAAAATAATCTCCAGTCTGACGCTACTGTATTATCCGCTGACTAGATCTGATGACTTCGCATTAGGGTTCACGTTCAGATGACTTTTTCAGGAGCCAATCAAACTGTTGCCTTCAAAATGTTGTGGTATAACTTTGTATATCAACCACAAATACTATGCACGAAATTAACGTGAACTTCGGATGTTTACTCGCCTAAGGTACCACTATATTAATTATTATCCACGTGAAAAATAACTGTACATGATTTATTCCCGACAATCAGTTGGAAATGCATCACTTTTAAAAAACATTAGCCAAACATTGCTATGCAACACGCAATTTCATTGGGCGCAGCAGGGCTAATATTTTATCGTTCGGAAGGTTATCTGAACGTGACCTGTTATACGATGTCTTCAGATCCTAACGCTGTAAGGATTTGATTTGAATGAGATTGGGATTAACACACACTAACAATGTTGAGATAAATAGCGACAAAGGTCGCACAAAATCGTAACATAAAGCTCTACTTCGCAACAGATTAGTTTCCCGAGGCCTGAAACAACGAAACAAAAACGAAAAGCAATTATAAGCATTGTGCAAACTTTTATATTAATAAAATGTGTTATACATAGCCACGAAGGTCACACATAACAGTTTACACGCATACTTTCTTCGCATGGAAACCTCGCACAAATTTCACCACAATACAAGCAACTGGTAATAAAATTTAACCTCATGGCGTTACAATACAAATTATGAATAAACAAAGAGAATAAAACACTAAAAATCTAAAATACCATTTTATTACTAAAATGGTCAGTTGCAAAACAAGAACAACAAAACAAAGTGTTTTCATGCACGGTTGAATACATTTAAAAATCTAGCATCAACTGTACTTGCTCACACATTGCAGATGTATTTCTGAATAAAAATTTGTCATATCTGGCCATGAATTTCGCACATAACAGCAACCGGCATCTTTTCTTCGCACGGATGATCCTGCAGCTCTCCATACCAGTAAAGCAGACAACTGGCGTTTTGATCTTCAGTCAATATGGATGTAAACGGCGCACCCGACAACCATCTCCATCCGGAGCTCAACTTCCTGGCGCTCAGCCAGGCAAAGGAACCTATTAACAGATTGATGACGACATCCAGGCTCGTGTTCGAATCCGACCCTATCAAGCGTCCACCTTGTTTCATGCATTGTTCCTGGGCACCGAACCATGACACGGATTGTGGACTCGGGACAGTATGACGGGATATACCAGTTATCTTTAAATAGTAATACATGTGTACAATATTTTCTGAAATAACATACAATCGGCAATGTGCATTTTGATGATATTACGAAGAAACACTTCAACACTTATTACAGTTTAAATTGGACATAGAAAGCCTGTTTTTATTCGCAGCTCTTGTAATCTATAAACAGTTATATTTAATGTAATGATAGTCTTTCGTTTTAATTTGCGTAGCTTTTAATGATATATATATTAATAGCAAGACGTTTGCCATCAAAACGCGATGTACATAGACGAGATAATATGGACATATTTGAAAAAAAAAACACAATAATAATAGTATAAATATAAAGAAAACATCAATATTTTAAGTTATTTGAATATCTGCAATCATAAATGGCAGAATAGCAAAATCTAGATATACTTAATCAGATTAAATATTTAACTAATATTACCTTTCTGTGAACATTATGAGGTGCGTCATTTGTTGCAGAACAGTCGAGTGTATTCCCCACATTATACAGGCTGCACGACCCAGTTACATCATTGAACCTCGCAAAGAGACACTCGTTCTTGCACATTTTGATGCATTGCACTCGACTTCTTGTTGTGATGTCTCTTTTATGATGCAAGAAGCACTTTGGAAGTTGAATCTTTTCCATGCTATGCGTGTTCAAGTCCACTGCATGAACCACTAAAACTGCGACAGATACAAAGAAAAATAGAACACTCATGGCGGTTTTTGTTTCAAGTAACAAAATAGATCTTTAACTGAATCTGAACAAAATAGTTATGTAACAAAATGCTGCAAAATGCTGCTGACTGTTAAGCTTTAAAATCGCAACATTTCTGTTTCGTATCTTTTCGACATGGAAAGATAAACATTTAATTCACAATGCAAACACAATGCTTTCAGTGTCCCTATTGTTTCCCTCGTTGCACTAAATGAAAAAAAAATAAAGTGAACAATGCATTTACTTAAAAACGCAAATATTGTTTATATATAAATTGATTTTTGTTAAAATGAAATTGTTAATACATACCTCATGGTGCTTAACTAAACAGATGAAACCGGATAAAACTATGCGTTGCCGACTGATACTTGAAACTGCACCGGAGCAGATCAGAAAAAAATTGACGTTTTGGAGGTGTGTTCTTTTAGTTTTACAATTCCGTACTTATGGTTTACATTTTTCGCAAACACTTTAGTCCACGGCATAACTGATATATTCATTACTAAATGTTATGGACGATCTCAGCAAGCAACAAAAACGTCAGTTCGCAGTGGAAACCTACTCTATCCATTAGTGTAAGCTCAAAACATGTTTGAAACGTAGGACAATGCAGATATTTGTCCATATTACCGGATAACGAATACTTCTAAGCTAGATTTCGGTTCAAAAAGGCACCATAATTTTTCTGAAGTCATTGTCATGATGAGTAACGGATTAGTCTGTAGGAAAACGGGTATTTTATGTGTCGAAGGCTGGCACCGGATAACGAATGAAATAGGCATCGGGTAAAAATCGAAAACACTGCACTCAAGTATATTAGGTGAAAACGGATCTTTTAGTGTTGCTATATGGTAAAAATAAAACATGTCTTTATTCATGATAAAGCACAATGCATCACAATATATAGGGTGTCCATTAAACCAATATTAAACACCAAAACGATAACCGGTTTGAACGTTCTACGTCCAATGCATTCTTATGTTTGTATATTGAATAAGCTTGTAATTCTCCGTCCCTCAACCTTTGCGACCTTGGTCGCAACTTGATCCCCGAATGAAAAATCTCTTGAACAGATCCAGAAAAGGGTCACTAAAACTTGGCTCTAAAACTTACATAATTCATTATTTCTTTCAAAACTTGATGTAGAAATCTTTTCTTGTAGAACGATTAATTTACCAATGAGAATAATAACAGTCCTATGAAATGTTTTAAAATATTTTAACTTTATGTATGATTTGACTATTGAATGTTGTCCGTGAACGAACTCATGCGCTTGCACACACGATTTGCATATTATATTTATTAAAAATGTGCAGAAAACACTTAGCAATTTACATATGTGTATTCACTGTTGCCTGTCATTTCCAACGATTGTATTATAAATATAAATGAATCTTTTACCATTGTAAAGCAGTGTATATTATTTCTCTCCAGTGACAAAATAAACAATTTTGTTATTCTCTTTAATGGCTATGAGATAGTTCACGGCTATAAGATAGCTCGTGCTTCGCACTCGTGACTGAATCACTACGCATCTAAACTCCCGGCTGTGGGTTAATCGACAACAAACTATGACGTAAAAGTATTTTCTTAAGAATCACACGTGTGTGTATATATACTGGTTAGCGACCCATTTTTGCCCGGAAATGGAGGGGTTTTGCCACCTACACGCGTCTAACTTAACCGTTTGTCATGAAACTTGGCACAAGCAATGTTAGGCACCTAAGACAATAAACAATAAAATGTTTTTCGAAATCCACAAATCGAAGTATATCACGTGCAAAAACACCTATAATTGAATACATAAGTATTAACAACTGAACCAATTATTCGCCCACCAATAAAAATGGTATTATTTTCAAAAACGAATTTTAAAATATTTTTCGTAATATGATTTCATTTCAGAAAAATTTCATGTTCAAATATGCACACAATTTCTTTGTAACGCACCTAAACATGTCTCAACACTGAAGCAGTGTACAATTTTGTTGATACTCTACAAAATATATTGATTAACAAACCGCTCATTTTTCTATTCCAAGGATGATACTCAATTACAAAACACATCATGTGTGTTTACATTTCACTTCTAAAAAATAGTCTAACCTATATCTGTAAGCCACACTTGCAAAATATAAATAGCAGCAATTGAGGCCCGAACAGGGGTACTGAAATATTTGTACAAGTATCATTTTATGTTTACATTTTTAATAGTTCAAATATATTTAGTTAAAACTGGAAGGGGTGGTTTACAAATCTAGTGTCATTCATGGTTCACTAACAA
Source organism: Congeria kusceri (assembly GCA_027627225.1). NCBI lineage: Eukaryota > Metazoa > Mollusca > Bivalvia > Myida > Dreissenidae > Congeria > Congeria kusceri. The sequence continues at coordinate 31,495,222 of CM051036.1, forward strand.
AACAATCGTCTGGAAGTAAAATGCCTTGCGGAAAACAGAATCCCTTCTCCAGCGCCTCAAACAAATGTATGCGTGCGTGATAACGACATCCCCCGCGTGCTCCCGACAATGCCAGTAGTACATTGTTTGTTTTCATGGATATTAATATAGAATACTTACGGATTGCTGCAATAAGTGGCTGAAGTTTAACAAAACAACAAGGCAAATCGACTACAGTATGGTTAAAAGTATTTTTTTTTGTTTTGACTGGCTTTCAGTAGAGGGCGAATAATTGGTACGGGCGAAAATTTGGTCGCTAAGCAGTATGCATGTCTGTAAGTACATTTACTACGAGAAATAAACTCTTGCACGACAATAAGTATCACACATCATTTACGTTATTCAATTTTTTCTTCAGGCGTCATAAGTGCTATTTGCAGTAAGTGCTATGCATTTTGTTGTGGATTGCCTCTCTTCTGAAAACAACAGACACGTATATTAACTTCTACTCAGTAAATCAATTTCACGTATGAAACGTACGTAGCGGTCAGCAATACACCAATTTAAATCTTTTTTATTACGGATGTGATTGTCACATTTACTTTGTAAGATTCTGTTAACAGAGCACGTCTGATTCTGTAATATCTAAGCTAACAAATAATAGTCGATGCCTAATATCCCACATCTGGATTAATTTAAACCTATATATAATAAACGAAATGAGTATTTTAGACATAATTTTCTAGCTTAGGTTGAATCATGTGTAGATTTCCTAAGAGACAAAACTAAGAAACACTACATTTTCGAATTTGTCGGAAATATGGCCAACAAGGAAAGCAATACCGACTATCAGACCAATTAGGGCCGCCAACCCCGCGCCTGCCATGAGTTGTACACGATGATCGGGAGAGAGCTGCAGGAGAAACAGCAACTTGTTTCAAAATCAAAGTAACGACTGATTTTGGCACAAGTTACGTAAGTGTGAGTCAAATATAGTTTTTTCTACTGATACCTTTCTAATCCAATGCACAAACTTTTATTACAATTCACAACAACAAAAACAGCTTCTACTACTATTTCTTCTTATACTTATTCTGCTACTACTTCTACTACTACTACTACTACTACTACTACTACTACTACTACCACTACTACTACTAATTCTACTACTTCTACTAGTACTTCTACTACTACTACTACTACCGCTACTATTACTTCTACTACGACTACCGATACTACTTCTACTACTATTACCAATACTACTTCCACTACTACTGCTGCTGCTGCTGCTGCTTCTGCTGCTGCTACTGGTAAGGTAACCCCTATTGCTACTGCTATTGGTAAGGCTGCTTTTCCTTTTCCTCCACATCATGTACCAGTATAACAACTACTACAAACACCTCAGCCACCGCTGTTTCTCTTACTGTTGCCATACGCTACTGCCACCGTTATGATGTTCCACTGCACTAGACGGATGGTCCACGGCCGTCCATGGCTCCTAACAAAAATACCATTATTGGACCATTCTGAAACTCGTAAATAATATAACATTAAGATTAAGAATAAGAGCAATGTAAAGGTTATCAAGAGGAAGAAGAAGACTGACAGTATTTCACCCACCAGCATGTTCTGCCGTCTTCACACACGTGATACGTTGGCGGACAATCGACCGATAGGACTCCGTCTGATCACAGCATCAACAAATAAAACAACAGAGTTTTCAGTTATCCAGTTATACATCCATACACATCTGAGGGGTTGTTAAAGTTTTATGATCAACTTGTGAATTAACTTATTATTGTTCACTTCACACAATGTTCTCACCAGCATGCTGATCTCGATGCATTGCATTTGCGTTTCGGTTTATTGTATGGCAATATTATGTGATATATAATAAAGTAATAATTTATTTAGTTGCATATTCGATTGAATTTTTAATACGATAAAGACGCAGTTTTAGTGTAATTAACGACAATATACGACATAATTATAACAAATAAGTGTACTGTTGTATATTTGTAAGTGCAATTTCCAAAGCATAGAAATTTCAATATCATTTCTGATTAAGATTGAGAAATTAAGATCAACTTTTCGTAAGAGGCTCATATGTGTAAATATTTATTCATGTTCTGTGTATTTCAGCCACCATTTGTATATCTAGCATTGCAGTCAGTTTTATATTTAAGCGAAATGAAAAAGAGCCATTTTTTGATGGAGTACTGTACTACATAAGTCATAGGAATTTTTTTCTATCGATTTTACGGTAATTCCCGTTAATTAACATATACACGTACAGTCCCAATGTTTCAAGAGATGTTGCATTTCTCAAAATGTAATCTGTTTTCTGTCCTATGGTAATAAAATGTTTCATATGACATTTAAATAATAATAATGTATTAAATTACTTGTACTAACTAGCTGACGCAATATTGAATGTTCCAATAGTTTATTTCTTTGTATGCAATATCATCTTAATGTAACTCATACAATTTGAAATAGTTAATCAGTTACTTAGAAATGAAATTACTTATTTTTGTAGACAACTTCGATAATTCAACGTTGAAAAACGCTAAATTTCAACCAAACATTCAAGGTTGAGATGCTAATAATCCACGTTACTTTAACGTTATTTCACAGAAAAAAATACATTGTTGATAAGGCAACATTTATTTAACGTTCAATCAACGTTTCTGACCAACTTAACCGTATTTAACGTTGATTAAACGTTGTGTGCCAATTTGGAAGAGTTGTACTTACCGATACATAATAAAAGAACCCCAAAAGCAATAAGCAATTTTGAATTCATTGTATTGCTTTATGATATCAGTAAATTATGTGTAAACTTTTTTTCAATATAAATAAATGAAGTATTATATATGGATGTTTGAAATTCAGTTCCGCGAGAACCAATAAACCTCACAGTAAGATGGCAACTGGATTACGACGAAGAAAGGGGAAGTGAAGATCACCTGATCGGACTACATGAATATATACATGTAGATTTGAAGCAAGCAGGGGTAGACTTTTATCCGTTCGAATGCACAAAGAATTTAAGTGCGCTCACACACTTAAAGTCCGATTATCAAATATAGTTGTAAAAAAAAATATATATATATAAACATTTCACTTTTATTCTGTGTATTTAGCAACTGAGTAAATGTAAACATACTCTCATTTAACATGCATGATGTATTTCAACAAGCAGTGGATTCATCTTCCAATTCGTTGTTTTCAGACATTTTACGAAGCCTCTTGCAAGTTTCTATCTATCATACCAGTTTGTATTTTAGATTTATGTGCACACATACGTACTTTTGTAATCGCGATTCTCAAATTTCTGGATACGATTGTTTCTAAATATGAGTCAAATGTAAATGTTGTTTTATTTGCTACACAATCAAAATTATATTATCATTAACGTCACGTTTCCACTCTTGTAAGTATTCATCAATAACTTTTTGCTTAAACAAAGACAAAAATTACATGTCATCGATTTGAGAGCTATTATAGCAAATATAATTAAATCCATATTTAGAGAGTTACTGTATGTCCTTAACTTTTTCAATCCAATTCATCTTCATATTATTTAAATCATTCAAATCATCCTGCGTGACTGATCGCAGTATTGTATTGTCACTGTTCCTAAGTTTAAATGAATATTTGATAATGCGTACATATTTTAGCCAAGTTCGGTAAAATCTAAAGTATTTTTTTTTACACCAAAAATAGCTTTGCGGAATGTGAGATGTAATTTTCCTAACTAGGCAGACTTATAGAATCCCCATATTTCGCATCCATAAGTAATAACTCGTATCAAAGTATTGTAACTACATAAAGCGAATTTAAGACATACTTTTTAATTGAGAGCTATTATAGCAAATATAATTAAATCCATATTTAGAGAGTTACTGTATGTCCTTAACTTTTTCAATCCAATTCATCTTCATATTATTTAAATCATTCAAATCATCCTGCGTGACTGATCGCAGTATTGTATTGTCACTGTTCCTAAGTTTAAATGAATATTTGATAATGCGTACATATTTTAGCCAAGTTCGGTAAAATCTAAAGTATTTTTTTTTACACCAAAAATAGCTTTGCGGAATGTGAGATGTAATTTTCCTAACTAGGCAGACTTATAGAATCCCCATATTTCGCATCCATAAGTAATAACTCGTATCAAAGTATTGTAACTACATAAAGCGAATTTAAGACATACTTTTTAATTGAAAGGTATACATGTACTGTGTTCCGTCAACGCAATGGTCTCATCACGTTTTTCCAACTCAGCTGGTGATAAAATATTAACGCTGTTAAATCTTGTCACGTGGAGAAAGTAAGTTTCTTTATTAAAAGAAACTGGAAATAAATGCGCGATGTCTTTTGGCTGGTCAGTCGAACCAAAGTTATGATTTAAATACAAAATAAATAAAAAAGTGATATCTTTATTTTTTGTTCGTTGACAATGTGCATATAATTTATAATAAATACAAATTGTATTACATGTACTATATTAAAGTTATATCATGTGTATTTCACTGTATAATCTCAGTCATAATTGTTAACCAGAACTAAAAAGAATGCTCATTCTTATGTGTATATTTTCTAGTTTGTGATGATAATGACGAGAATTTACACGTTAAATATTCAATTTCTCAACATCTTACTCGAATCATGTAGTACCGCATTTGATTGGTGCATTAGAACGAAAGAGAATACCTGCTGATATTAATAATCGATAAATATACAAGAATGCGCCCACTCACAATACATGGACTACTTCATTTACCACCGAAATTAAAATATGCGTTAGCAGATGTTGTTTCAATCAGTGTTTGTCTATAAATCAGGTATACAACAGAGGAATTTCTCGCGTTTAAATATCTTACCTTAAAATCGATTGGTAAACCTTCCATTATTCACATCTATATTGAACGCAACAAGAGTATCGTACCTACCAGTACATATTTCAATAAGAAATGGGAACATATATTCAAAAATGAGTTCACCAATTGCACACACCGTGACTGGTTAGCACCAATAAGGCAAACATGCGTTCTTTATATGTATTCATTATCTGAAATATTAAAATACAATAATTTTAACTGCAACTCATTGGTGGCTACATATATTCTCGTCAGCATATGGTCTTGACATTAAAGGACAAAATACTTGCTTGTAGTTGTCACCTGCACATTTATCGTTGAATTTGGGACGTTTGCATTTTACTCTGTATTTAATAATCAATGCATAGCATCACGCACAGATCTATATACAAAGCTGACAATATGCAATAAACAACGCGAAAAAAGTCCAAAAACTGACGTCATTTTTTTCAGGTTTTATTAAATTGGATGAAACAAAGAATTTGTATCAATAAATGACGTTATTGAACGCACACGCGCAGGAAGTTGGCCAGAGCAGAGTAAAATGTTATTCTTTCTGTTATTGCAGAATTTGTCATGTTAGAATCAAAATAATGTAATCAAAATAATTCAGGGGTGCTATAAGCACACATTATTTGTTTTAAAATATAGTTATTTGACTATATATTTTAATGTAAATGTGTAGGCCTTATTTGGAAAGTTTAAATGTAGCATATATTCACTGTAAATAATATGCTTTTTCAAGGTTAAAAAAAAGAGCAATATTTCCATGAGATCAGCTATCGAGGAAAAAAATTATATTTGTTTTAGCTGTTATTACTATTGAAAAGGAACTGAAATTGTCACATAATGAACTTCTTTGCATATTAAATCACGGACAAGCATGTGCATGAATATTTGCTTGTTATTGTAACCGCAAAATAACATAAGGCACGGACAAGCACGTGCATGAATATTTGCTCGTTATTGTAACCGCAAAATAACACAAGGGCCGGTATTTATATACATTTTGTATACAATTATTATTTCTATTATCTTACATTATCGGATCGTCTTCTGTATGAGTATTAATGCTGCTTAACGACACTTGTATGTATATGTTGGTTATTGCGTTATTGTACGTTATTCGTGGTATTTTCTATTTCATCTTATTCCATCTCATTATGCCTTTATTTTTAATTAAATGTTTGCTTAACGACACTTGTATGTACGTGTTGCATCACACAATACATGTTGCATATCCTTGGCATTTTTGTATTTCATATTATCTCATTATGCCTGTATGTTTTGTCTGAATTTTTTTTGTCTCACTAAGATTATACATTCTAATTACAAATTATTATTAAACGCAGTACAAAAGATAAATGGTTGCATATATGGCAGAATTTATAACCACAGTAGCTCTTCATCCCGTTTCGATAGGGTCTATGATACGGATGTTATTTTATATTTTGCACCCATAGAGTGCTTTGCCTCAGTAATGTGAGATACTTTGTTGTTGGTTTGTTGGTATGATAATAGCAACATCGTAAAGTTATTATGTGGAGTTGTTAATAATCAACAATTTGTATGACATTTTTGAATGTTTTGACTTGCATGAGCAGAATAATAACTTATGACGAAAAAACAAATTTAAATATTTTCGATCCTTCTCCGCTAAACATATATATCTTTATATATATTCTTATGCAAGTTGTGTAAATATATGTATGTAGTTTTTCATATGTGTACATTTGTTGTCCTCATGTGCCACACCTGTGAATTGGATTTGAATAAAATGTCTGTCTATAAAGATCCTATTCAGTACGTTAGACAAGTGTTATTTCCATTATATAATAATACCCTAATTTTTTTTCTGTATGAATTTAAAATGAATGCTTTTTGAATTTCACGTGTTCAGACATATACATAATATTTTACTAAGTAAAAGGAGCTTTGCAAAAACGAACCAAAGATTTCATATTTTAACAAACTTGTGCAAGTGTGTCATGTCAGTATCTACTGACAAATCAAACAGCACTACCGATGCAAAAACAGGGAACCGCATGAGCTTCCCAGTTTAAAGTGACTTGTTTACAGATTGGCAAATTGACGATTTTAAGATTTTTTTTTATCGATTTCAAAAAGAAAAATACATCATTTATATACACGCGAAATTATACTCCTGAGCTGTAAATATATTGGAGAAATTGTGTCGTTTATGAAAAATCATCATTTGAAACAAATACAATTATAAAGCGTTTTTAACGCTTTTCCTCGGTATTTTGGAAAACTTGTGTATCACTTACGTAGCGTTAAAAATACGCTCATAAAGTCTGAAGAACGGATGGCCGTGTGGGTAAGGCGCTATTCGTTTTGATCCCGACGGTCGCAGGTTCGAGTCCCGGCGAGGGCAATATTTTAATCTACTATTTTTGATAATATATATAGGATATGACACGAGTTCTCATTTCATTCCATAATTTATTAAACGGGTTCAGGAATTTTGTTAGTAAGCGAGCCTTTGGCGAGCATACTAACGAATTTCCTGGACGAGTTTAATAAAATATGGTATGAAATGACAACGAGTGTCAGACCTTTTTTATCACATGCTTTTAAACGAAATAAAACCTTATAATTTTATCAAAATAAGTTGGTAAATTCTCAAACTTGTGTACTGACGTGACGTCATTTCATGTTGACAACGTCATTTCACCAAAATAACGTCTTGCGATTGGTCAGTCAAAGAATACGTAGCCAATGAAAACACTTATATAGAGAATATTAGGTTAGTGTCTAAGTGTACTTGAATTTATCCGACGAGTTAAAGAAAGGTTTACACGGCGAGGCTTGCCGAGCCGTGTAAGCCTTTCGGAGACGAGTCGGATAAATTCAAGTACACAAAGACACTAACCTAATATTCTATTTATCCTACCATATTTTTATTTATTTATTTTATGTTTAACAAACACACTATTAACGTTTAATTATTTGAAACAATACTAAAAAAACGCATTAAATTTACTGATTCTAACCTTGCGTAGTAATATGAAATATATATGGAATATATTCATGATGTTTCCGCCACTCGAAATAGTCCGAAACAATTCAATGCAAAACGCAGTGTAACAAGATAAAATATCGCCATATGCTTCGTTTCAAATATGTTCACCATGCCAAATGCTACACACTACAGTAGATAAAAGAAGGTTTTATTCAAATGTCCGTGTTTCGACCAAACTGTTCAACAACAAAAGACCATAATGGCTGGCAATTTTAACTTTGCAAAAGTGTATATGCAGGATTTATCTTCGTCGAGATGTTTATTATATACCATTTCTATTGTCTTTCAAAATATACACACAACTCGTGTGACTCAATTATTCCAGAATGACACAGCATAAAATAAAAAATGAAATACACCTTACTCACCCGATTTTTTCATTGATAAAAACGTCGTGTAGTCCAGTTTTACAGAGGTTCTAGCTTCCATAGTGAGTTGTTAATCCGCACATGGCATGATCGATAAAGGTGCAAACATAATCCTTCTATTCCTTTTAAAACAGTTGGTGTAAGCGAGTAATTCTTTGTGGATAGACTTTCTTTGATCAACCAACAAAGAAACGGTTTATTCATCAAAGAAATAACCCTTTATGTAAATTTCCTTTCAAAAGTAAACTAATCGAAGACTGCATCCAAATTACTAGATCTAACACCTTATGATGGCAACTCTGTTCTCCACCCACAACAATCCAGCTCGGAATACACTCGACTTATAGAAAATTGAAATGGAATTAATCTCACCGGTTCCATTCGAGCCATATGTTCCATGGATACACTTTTTGATATAAAACTTATTATCATAATCCATCCAAAAAACACAGAAACACTAAAGATTGTAATCTGATTGCTCTTTTTAAATTCCAACACTGTAAACTTAAAACTCAACTGAATGACGTAAAACATTTGATTTCGTCATTACGCGCGCACGCGAATTTTGGCGAGTTATTTTAAACCGAAACTACCTGTATTGTGTCGATAGCTAACTGTTGTTGATTCTTTTTCCTCTACAAATGTGTTACTATTTAATTTATTGTAATGTAGTATTTATTGTAAGGTATATAATAAAATGTAATTACTGAATGTTTAGTGTCTTATTTCCACCAATAGATGAACTGTTAAATATCGCCCCATTTCGTAACCTTTAAAATTACTTGTTTATGACGTCACTCACATTCCTGGTAAAAGTAGTCCGTCAAAAGTCTATTCATGAGGGTGTCAGATAAACCTTGCCTATCGGATAAAGCAAAAGTTTATCTGACAGGTAGAGTTTCCTTCTATAAAATCATTTAGTGGTAGGATAAAATGTTATCTTACACATGTATAAGATAGAAATATTCGTAATGGTTGTATTATACGGGAAACAAGGTATAGCATGTGATAAAATAGTTGTTTTTGTCAGTCTAGATGCGTTACTTTTTTTAGTTAAGATATTAAAGAGCATTTAAAAAAATACGAAAATCTGCGAACAAGTCCCTTTAATGCATGATTTCCAATATAATTACCTATAGACTAGATAGCCTATATTTACAAGTTGATTGTATTTTGAAATAAAAACAGGACAGAGTGTCTATTTGACAGATAATCAATTCCACGTATTTACACAATACAGGACCGCTATGTATGCATAGCGGTTCATATATATTTGCTATGTTTTCAGGGTTGCTTACCCACAACTGCCACCAGGCTTACGTCTAGGTGTCGTGCAAACATCCGAAAATCAGAGTGCATGGTCCGTTTATAGAAATGTTCTTTCATTACACTTCACCATCACTTATAACTGCATTATATTTAATCTTCTGCACAGATAAAGAACAGGATGTACTCATAATTTTCCTCATAATTTCACACTTTTGTGGCGTAGCTGTGTAACACAACTTTTGACCTTTGTCAACATCCAATCATGTGTTGTGAAAATTTATTGCGAGTAGTTCCGAATGAATAAATCCTTACAAATTATATTGGGCAGAAAATACAAATTGAAAAAAATATTCTTCAGCTTTCTGGACGTAAAGTTCACAAGTCAAGCCCCTATGGTAGTACAGTTCACCATATTGATCAAATATAGCTTAGTTCTAATAGTTCTTAGTTTTTGTACATATTGTTGTATGAAAGGATAAAAATAACAATGTCATAGCATACTTGGGCAAAAAATTCTTCAAGAGATTTTCTTATTATAATTTGGCTTTCTGGCCGTAAACTTTACACGTCAAGCTCCTATGGTTTTTAAGTTTTGCCAATGTTCACCATATTGATTAAATATAAGTTAATTATACTGTTTTTGTACATAGTGTGGCTTAAAAAGACTAAAAACACTGATTACTTGGACATACAATAAAGATTTTCTTATTACGATTTGGCTTTCTGGCCATAAAATCCACAAGTCAGGCCCCTGTGGTACATATTTTGCCAATGTTCTCCATATTGATCAATGTAGCTTAGTTCTAGTGTTTTGTACATATTGCTGTATGAAAAGGCTGAAAAAACTTATTTCTCAGAGTACTTTAGCAGAAAACAGATGTTTTTATTACAATTATTTCTACCTTCTCAGACATGGACAATGACTTTTTATTTTTCCAGACGATCGACAAATACATCCTATCATCGTTACTGTGCAGTATGTACGTGATTGGAATCGTCATAAACGGTGTTTTTTGCCGCGTACCACCAATGATTTTCGACGAGGTTCCTTACCAAAGCCCTATCATTGGACTCACTATTGGTATTATCGGCGGCTATGCGTCGATGATTTTAAGGAGCGTGTACTTATGTTTATCATGGGTAGATACTTCGGTGTCACTTTAGTCGTGGGCGTGAACATGCAAACCAAACAGACTGCACAACAGCTGGAGATATTTCACGCATCAGTAGACTGGGACCTACAGTGCCGATATGTTTTGAATTGGTTGAGGAAGTAACAGCTCTGGCTAGGCAACTGTCGATATTTTAACTCAGCGGGAACATATGTCTACATATGCAACCATACTTAACTAATATAATAATGCAGAACCAGCAGATAACAACGCATTTTTAGGCCCTATACAGCTCACCGTAAGCTGTATATGTCCAGAAGTTGCATATCGCCGTACAAAGCTCATGTCTGAACGATTACGATGATCATCATCAATATCATCATTGTCTTCGTCGTCGTCGTCAGCCGCAGCAACATCAGCATCAGTATCAGTATCGTCATCAACGTAGAAGTAGTAGTAGTAGTTTGTCTGTTGTCTGACCTGTTTTTTTGTCCGTACGTTCGTCTGTCTGTCTGTATGTGTCCGTCCGTCCGCCCGTCCGCCCGTCCGCCCGTCCGTCTCTTTGCTCGTCCTTCAATCTCAGTTTCTTTTTCATTCTAAACATTACAGGGGCCATTATTCTACCGTGGATCAAAATTGTTGTGAGAGAGGCGCTTAGCTTACTTCACATGGGGTGGGGGTCATAATATTATGGCCTGGGGGATGCTATGACCAGGGAGTAACTTTTTGTTCGAAATATAATGACGGGTGGGGGGGGGATTCATTTTTATATGGGGTCACTTTAGTTCCTTAAACATACTTTGGTCATCAACAAAATTCGGACAATTAAGTATAGACTTGTAGAAACTGCAGGTTTTAACTGTTTAGACTTGTAGAAACTGCAGGTTTTAACTATTTAGACTTGTAGAAACTGCAGGTTTGAACTGTTTAGACTTGTAGACACTGCAGGTTTGAACTGTTTAGACTTGTAGACACTGCAGGTTTGAACTGTTTAGACTTGTAGAAACTGCAGGTTTGAACTGTTTAGACTTGTAGAAACTGCAGGTTTGAACTCTTTAGACTTGTAGAAACTGCAGGTTTGAACTATTGTACCGTAATCATGACAACTATGTTTTCCGCATTGCAAGAATCCACGCTTATGAAATAATAAGTTCTATTGAAAGAATAACGACAAATTAATCGAATTAACCTACATGTAGCTATGTTTGAGGAAAAGTTCATCGAAAAATATGAAAATTTAAATATGTTACGGCTTTTGTCCCAACATTTTCCAAACAACTCCCATATTTCCTCTGTTACCCAACCTTAAAACTTCCCCATACAATAATTAGAATCATTATTTCTATTACTTTTTTTTAAACTGACATAAATGCCAGACACGACATCATCAGTGCTGATAAAAGTAATAATCGAACCAATTATTATACCCGATGAACCCTTTGTTAATAAATTGAATTGTATTTGTATTAAATTGTACTGTACAATTACCCGCTGATCAATATTTCGCAAAGTTGACGCACATGTCAGAAATGAATGGAAACATGCATAAAATAGGCATACATTTATTTATGTAAGTCTCGTCCACGTGTAATATTATTTTAATGCATAAATTATTTACTGCAAAATGTACATTTTTCAAAATAAGACTTTATAACAGTATAATTTCTTTTCAGCCACAAGAAAAAGGAACACAACAACCCCAACACCACCAGGATTTTTTCAAAGTATATTCATAATTGATCAAGCCATTATAACGATAGGCAAACTCTTCACAACGATTACATCTGCTTGACCACTGCCACCAACAATGAAATTCATCCGGTTTCGGAAGGATTTATTTTTAGAGTATTTTTGTTTGTTTATATTATTAGTTTATAAAATTACGCTGTTTTCTTATACTTGTCCATTATTTTATTTTTCACCTTGTGATTTGACCATGGTTGCATGCGATTTATTTCGATGATGAATCGATTAAAGTTTACTATGTGATTGGCCTCGAACTTCTACGAACCAAACCATTTTTGATAAACAATGCGGCACGTTATCCAAGGCTTATAGAACAATATAGCCATTATCATCATCACGAACTTTAAATATGAATAACACAGTTCTGAATATCGCATAAAATACAAAACATGACTTAGTGCTATAAATAAACTATTGATGCAGTATTTGTTGAAAACAAGTCAAAGTAGTCTGGTTCCTGACCGCACGTTTCTAAGTAGTGTAACATATAATATAGTGATACGGGCAAGTTATCTAGATCTATATGAAAGTAAAACTGCTCACACAAAGATGGTCAAACAAACAGGTAAAAGCCTAAACCGCTTGTGTGTAGTTTTTTACGAATATTGTTATGAACACTCCTTTTGCCTGGATAAACTAAACGTGTCGTAGCTCTGAACATGGTATAATAGCATACCTTGTCCCGAAAATTCTGTTACTGAATCAACCGGGAAGGAATAAACTTGTTCAGTGTCGACTGGGATCAAACTGGGTTGCATAGAAACAACCGGGGTCGAATAGACAGGGGTCGAAAAATGTCTCATCGGAACACCTCGGATCGAATCTTCTGGCGCAGGAGCAACTGAGTTCAAAAAGTGTGGTATCGTAACTTCTGATTTTGCTTTAGCTGGGTCGTGACCTCCTGGGCTCGAAAGATCTGGAGACGAATCTCTTGGTATCGAATTTTCTGGTGAGGACCGGTCTGGAATCGAATTATGTGGAGACGAATTTTCCGAAGCACCAACTTCCGGATTTGAGTCTTCATTCTTAGGATGTACCGCGTTGGTACACTGCAATGATTTAGGATGTACCGCGTTGGTACACTGCAATGATTTAAGATGTACCGCGTTGGTACACTGCAATGATTTAGAACAAACATAATTATGTCAACAAGAATGGCATAAACACGCATCACAAATATTTCTTTGAAGAAAGCTGCAACATGTATTAAAACACTTTTATGAAATATAACAGTTTAATTTTCCTTCTGGTTTGATCAAAATTAAATGCAGTATATTATCACCCTTATAGAACAACAGTTCGGTTTCGAAATATTTTGTTATTTTGCCGGAATCAAATTAGCAATACATCACTATAACCTCTATAAGAAAGTTCTACACCACGACCTATTAGCTATATAGTGCCTTTGTGTATACAATCTATATATATTTATGGACGTTTTACATTGGTTTTTCAAACAAGTAAATCAATAAAAAATTGTCTTTTAGTGCTATAAAAACGGAAAATCTGAATGTTTAAAACAATGGTCTTTTACTTAAGTAGATATGAAACGAGAGTAAAGAACATAAAGAGAATTTAAGACCATAACGTGATGTACACCCAAAGTATAATGTATAACTGATTCTGAATTAGTATAGTTTTTATATTTATGGATGGAATTGATCATGGTGCGAGGAACATACTTACTTTAAAGTAATTTAACGTTTTACATTTATTGATGATCTAACACAAATGACTGACAATGCATTACTTAACATGTGAAATATCATTGTTATTACGAGGAATTTACACTTCAAAATCATTAATAAATTGATAATTTATAATACCAAATAGAGATTTGAGTCTTTTTAAGATTTATTTAGTATATTAAGTCACAATTATACAAAACTATTAATTTGATATTATAGTAAAACTAATTCGCATTAATTGTATACATCCAATAAATACTTGGAACAACAAAATCGAGAAGTCACAAATGCCGTTAGTGATAAGGTGCAAAGGACCACTTCACAGACGTGAAATATTCATATTACAATACAAATGAAGAAAAGTAGTCATGACGCTCAAACAACAGGAAACACATTTACCAAACCGAAAAGAACCACAGGAGTCGCGCACTGACAAAGCAAAACCATGGCAACCAGCCCCAGTCCCACCAGCCCTGCCACGCCCATCAAGATGTATACGATAATCGGTAAAGAGCTGGAACAAAATATGTTATACTAAAAATGTTGTTAGTACATAGTGTGCATATGATCCAACAAGAAGAACATGATAGACAAAGGTCCCTTGCACTAACGATCCGCAAAATAACCGTCGGGAAGATTATTTTGGATTTAGCCGAGACGTACTAACAGACAAGTATGCATGTTTGGGAATATAGATCCAGTTTTTGTTGTTCTATGTATCAATATGTATTATTAATTGTAATAATATAAACCAGTTCTTTGGTATTTTCGTTAAATAGGTCCTTTTGGATATCTATCCCAACAAGCTACAGAGACCAAGGCAGCTTGTTTGCAGTCTTTCAGTTACTGAATATTTCCGCCCCCTTTAACTCAAAATCGGGGATACGCTCCTGCAAACTACTTTGCCGGGGAGGAATATCAAATATCAAGATGTACCGCTCCTGCAAACTACTTTGCCGGGGAAGAATATGAAATATCAAGATATACCGCTCCTGCAAACTACTTTGCCGGGGAGGTATATGAAATATCAAGATGATCCGCTCTTGCAAACTACTTTGCATGGGAGGTATATGAAATATCCAGATGAACCGCTCTTGCAAACTACTTTGACAGGGAGGTATATAAAATATCCAGATGAGCCGCTCTTGCAAACAACTTTGCCGGGGAGGTATATGAAATATCAAGATGACCCGCTCCTGCAAACTACTTTGCCGGGGAGGTATATGAAATATCAAGATGATCCGCTCTTGCAAACTACTTTGACAGGGAGGTATATAAAATATCCAGATGATCCGCTCTTGCAAACTACTTTGCCGGGGAGGTATATGAAATATCAAGATGATCCGCTCTTGCAAACTACTTTGACAGGGAGGTATATGAAATATCCAGATGATCCGCTCTTGCAAACTACTTTGACAGGGAGGTATATGAAATATCCAGATGATCCGCTCTTGCAAACTACTTTGACAGGGAGGTATATGAAATATCCAGATGAGCCGCTCTTGCAAACTACTTTGCCGGGGAGGTATATGAAATATCCAGATGAGCCGCTCCTGCAAACTACTTTGACAGGGAGGTATATGAAATATCCAGATGATCCGCTCTTGCAAACTACTTTGCCGGGAAGGTATATGAAATATCAAGATGATCCGCTTTTGCAAACTACTTTGACAGGGAGGTATATGAATTATCCAGATGATCCGATCTTGCAAACTACTTTGACAGGGAGGTATCTGAAATATCCAGATGATCCGCTCTTGCAAACTACTTTGCCGGGGAGGTATATGAAATATCAAGATGATCCGCTCCTGCAAACTACTTTGACAGGGAGGTATATGAAATATCAAGATGATCCGCTCTTGCAAACTACTTTGCCGGGGAGGTATATGAAATATCAAGATGTTCCGCTCCTGAAAACTACTTTGACAGGGAGGTATATGAAATATCAAGATGATCCGATCTTGCAAACATCTTTGCCGGGGAGGTTTATGCAATATCAAGATGACTAGTAGGTATCAAACGTATAAATTGATTTATTTTGTTTATATACTATGTTGTATCAGGGCGGTTTGACAGTAATATGCCGATAAGGTCAAACGAGTCAACGCATACATGTTCTTAAAATAGAAACAAAATGTCATGAATAACCTAAAC
This sequence comes from Congeria kusceri, assembly GCA_027627225.1. Classification (NCBI taxonomy): domain Eukaryota; kingdom Metazoa; phylum Mollusca; class Bivalvia; order Myida; family Dreissenidae; genus Congeria; species Congeria kusceri. Next base: position 31,511,467 of record CM051036.1, read on the forward strand.
ATCGATCCATGCTTGTACTTTTTAAAAGTTCCTGACGCAACTAGTTTTTCAAGTTCCAGAAATTCTGCACTACCTCGGAAGTGTCTTTTCTGCACTACCTCGGAAGTGTCTTCGAGTCTTTGAAACGCATTTAATATAAATCCCCGGCGAGGTAGTTTGGATGTTTACAGACCGTGGTAAATTGTCAACGTATTCATTTACAATGACTGGCAATTCTGTACGACACATCATTGCTACCCGTATGAAGTTTTCTCAATTGACCAGTTGCAAAAGAATAGGTCGCTCCGCCTTTGTGTTTGTCCAAGGTTGTTTGTCCAATGATTTGAAGTAAATTGATTGGATAATGCAACCATGTGCTATTATTTACCACTGAAATATTAGCCCATAATTGGTCAAATCAATCCTTGATTGACAAGTCGCAACAGGTCAATTGTAAAAAATAAAACATAATTGACTGAGTTCAACACAAATAATTTGACTTGGCATGTAAAAAGTCTGGTTGCAAAAGTTTGAGAACTCACTTATTTTACAAATATACAAAAACAAACACAAAAACAAAAGACATAAAAAAGGGAATCTCGATGCTAATACAACGTATCAAATTGGTAAGCATGCAATAAGCTTGCGCGGATAATGGACTTCCATGTGTCGCCGCTAAAAGGTTGCCCTTCATGAAAAAAAAAACATCATGAAAAACCACATCGATATTATGCAATAATTTAATTGGCAATGCTAACTTATTAAGGATGATTTATTTTGCGTCAATTCTGTTCGTCTCACAGATACTTTTTAACATAAAACACAATAATTTGTGTCCGTATCCAAGCCCGGCGGCCACACGGAGTGCGAGATGCCGTGGGTACGAATCAAACATCAAATATGCACATCGTAGGATGCATCTCGCCACAGTCCCCGAACGTCAGGCCGTATACAGTGCCAGTATACACTGCATACGAGCACACCCTGCCGGTCGCACCCAGGGGACTCTGCAACCACAAGCTCCCTGGATCTGTCAGCTGCCTGGATATGTGGACCTTGTCTCCGTTTAACCAGGACCACGCTCCTGTCTTGTCGGTGGACGCACCCACCCAAAATGTCAGATTCCCTAAAACAATATTGTAAGAATAAAGAATGTGTGTGGTTTATATATATGCTTATAAATAACTGTATGAGAATTGTGTTATGCTTGAAATTTATAAGAAGAAGAAAAGCAAACGCAGCATCCTGCCTTTCAGTAGAAGAAAACACATGTTCATATTAAGCAGGTTTCAAACTGAATATGGGCTAACAAAACAGGCCGAGTTTAATTATCTGTAAACACGTCTGTGGAACAACAGCTTGATATGAACAATACCATGTATTTTATCTTTTTATTTTATCTTAACTTTAGTTTGAAATCAAAACGTTATTTTTTATAACAAGATAATAATCCATTGTACAAGCTTTTATTTAAAAATACAACAAACAAAACCAATACAAAAATGATGATAAATATTTTAAATGATGAATAACGCATTGCCACTAGAAGAACGCATTTTCTCATCTTATCTGGACCAATAACGGTACATATGGGTATCAATTTAATTAGCGGTTACTGGTCGATACCTGTCTCACTGCGACGGCGAAGCAGGTCTGACTCAGCCAGCGTTCTCACGTACGGCAAATGGCCACCTTTATTAACGCAGTCCATCGCCGCTTGGTCGAACGAGTTTATGACTGAGGTATTGAAACATTGGCCTGTCTCTCGAACGTACTTGGCAAACGGGTGTTTGTCACAATGTACTAAATCGTAAATAAATCATTGTTAATGAATTAGCATTGAGCATTTTGCTCATGTCTGCGTAAGTTTTGTATAAATGATTTCTTAAAACCACTTTTCAGCTTTACGTGAAAACATAATCCACTTTTGATAAATAACGTTATTGTCCACTTTTTGACTAATGTACCTCATTAATGTTGGACAGTTTGCGTGGTTATGAAATTGTCATTTGATATACGTAATTGTACTTTGGATTAGGAGGTCATCAATTAGATCGTTGGAACCCTTACTCTATTGTTGATGTTTTTTTAATATTTAGATGTAATATCATGTAAACTTCAAATGTAGTATTCAATTATAACATCACTTAAATCTACGTGGAATTTTAAACGATCTATGTGAATAGTACAATCAATGTACACGTGTGTCTCATGCTTTTTTTTAAGATAAAGAAACGAAAATGGAACCGGTATTTAAACCGATGTTTGTTTAGTTATCATTCTTTATGAACGCATGAACTGGTAAAAAATTATTTGTCTTTATATAATATTGCCAGCTGATGTTAAAGACAAGCGACTTTCATTATACATTTAAGATTATGCAGAGTGTGTTATTTTATACTAAATAAGTACCGCGAAAGTAGTCAATTTGGACAGCAGCAGGGAGCGAAGAGGCTTTTACCGCTGTGTAATCCAAACTTTGGGCATCAAACAGGCGGCAATCTAAAACATAGAAATGCTAGAACATTGATGTTCACCATGGCTTCGAACAAAAAATTTGCATCGCGAAACTCTGTTGTCAACCGATCATCTCGTCGTAGTTTGAAATACATTTTGACATACCAGAAATGTATTAGGTTCAACCTTATGTACCCTCACAGACGTTATTGCAACAATGGCATGCTAACAAAAGTTTGTCCTAATACTATGAAATATTGAGGAAACAACAGCAACTTATAATTCTGTCATACTCGTAAATAAATATGAGGCGTGTCATGGGAAAACCCGGCTTAATGCGTGTGCGTAAAAGGTCGTCCCCGATTAGCCTGCGCAGTCCGCACAGGCTAATCCAGGACGGCACTTTCCGCCTACAGTGGAATTATGTTTAGAAGAGACCTCATTGAAACAGAAAATACCATAAAAGCGGAAAGTGCCGTCCAGGATTAGCCTGTGCGGATTGCACAGGCTAATCCTGGACGCACATACATTAAGCCCGGTTTGCCCACGACACGCCTCGTCTATATCCATGAAGATCAAAACTCATTTGAAACAACATTTTTACTCTGAAATATTTGAAGTTAAGACTAAGTTTCAGATTGATAACTTACGAACGAATATGGATTATACTCACCAAGAAAATATAAAGTTGTAAATAATGTTTTTGGAGAAACTAGCGTCATCTTCAAAATATAAAAAGGTGTATCGTCGTACATTATAAGAAGAATTAATTCGTTATTCGTGGATAATAACAAAATGAAATGTGTCACTTTTTAATACGTTTTAATATAACCTCGTTCATTTACCGTCACCTTAAATCACTCTACTAAATGACTTGTTTACCCGAATACCCATACTTATCAATTGCAGATATGCATAACTTCCGAGTTAAAAGTCATTATACATGGACATTACTTTAAAAACCATGTAAAACTCCTTGAACAATGACATTTACGGGTATATTCGGTTTAAGAAAAAGTTATATTGAAATGGCACAACGTTAAAATATAATAATTGTTGAATACCGACCCAATGTTTATTTCAGCGTCTCCACTAGCAAACTGTTTGAATGCCATTGTATTTAATATGATAGGTAACATGATGAATTGAGTTTCATGTTCACGTAAAATGCTCAAATAACATCAGTATCTACTTACAGTTTGTACTTTCACCGAAACATCATATTTGGCACTAACGGTTGAACAATTTACTTACAGTGTGTTTCTTCGTCAAAGCCCCAGTTTTCGCATTGAGGGTTGACCGAGCACTCCAAGGCACAGTGTACGGCACTGCGCATGGGCGAGAACTGGAATCTACCGAACGTGAACTCGGTCATATTGCTCCCGATCTTGTACCAGCGCAAACGATTGTGGAAATCTAAGAAATGCATGATGCATTTAATATCGGCACAGTGCATGTATATAGCAAGCTATTGATATTACATTTCGATACATGGGTTTCACGAAGAAACTGCGAAGAACATTTAAATACACGATGCTAACACAGAATGAAGGTAATATATTTGAAAACAATTTAGCCTTTTAAAAGAAGGGAACTCACCTTCAGTTCTTGCAGACTGCACATAAATAATCGAGGCAAGGTACAGGTAGTAAAACATCTTTAATAACACGTAGTTATTAACCTACTATTATTTTATGTGATCTGAAATAGAATCGAAGAAGTACATAAATAGGACTTATTTAAGACTTCTTGTATTTTAAAGAAATGTCTTAAAATGTTGTCTTAATTAACAAAACCATATATCCTTCGTCACAGAAAGCATAAAAACTGCCTCCATCGGGGCTCGAATCCACGACCTCCAAATCAAGAGTGTTTTAAGCATTACTATTAAAGGAACATTAAAGTGTATAAGTTAAATGAACTTACCATGAAATTCTCAATAAATAGAATTGCTCGAACTATATAACGCGCAATTAGTATCCAGCGATGGAATTACAGATACCGGTTATCCGAAATTGGAATCCTGATCAGGATGGGATATAACCAATAAGAGTTATTATAATTTTTTTGGGCTCCGAATGGATGCTATTAAGGACGGTTAGAAATTGAGTGTGTGGCTATAGAATTCGAAATAATTACATTGATCCACTGACTGACTAAGTCTCATGTTTTATATAGACAAAATAACTAGCAGAAGGCTCTTGGGATAATGAACCAATGGATTTCAGTAATTATTGTGGGATTATATTGGTTGCCGCTTGATTATACATTGCACGTTTTTTTTTATTATAAAATATTCGCGATGGAAAAATGCTTGCTTGATAATATAAAAATATTATGTCGTTTGTAACGTTTTCACGAAGGTTTGATCAGTACAGTGGTGCGAAACAACAAATATACATCTTATATACAAAACCTAATAAACAGCAGAATATAATCAAAGCGCTGAACACACTTCATGTGTTCGCTATTGAGTAACACGGTGTTCAACTAGTCTTTTTCAATGTTCATAGCAACACAATGTAAACAGAAATAGATATTGTCGAAATTCTGTCTAAACGAAAATCTGCAGTTTTGTATATTATGAATCAAGTATAACATTTAATGATTCGTAAATATTCCATTCATAACCCGTTACTAAAAATGTTAGTGCACGGTGCACATATATTTTCAATAACGTAACGTCAGATGAAACGTATCGATTCATCTAAATGAACTATCCAAGCGGCCATAATTGCCGGCGACATGCACATTTTAAAAACAAATTTGCGTTTCGTTGGCGACACATTATTTTATGATTTGTAGAATGTTGCGTAAATACATGTATGTAAAAAAGACAATAGTATTTAAATTGTATATTTGAACAAGTATATCAAATCCCCATTGTCAAACAGCTAACTACTAGAGATATATAACTGTATGTATGTCTACCAAACATGTTTCTCATACAACAATGTGGCCACCTACTAGTGCATGTGCATAGACAGGGTGTATGCAGAAATGTTCTTAAAATGCAGCATTTGCGAACTACGTTTGGTCACCTCTCTGTAATTCGGTTCGCCTCGTGACACAATTAATACTTTCAATTATTTAGAACGTCGCGTACCTACATTAATGTATTCTTCCGCGATTTAACTTCTAATTTGAACCTACACCAAAAACGGTCAATTAACCGACACGTTTGAGTTTTCCAAAAATGTCATGTTCTAATCACATTGATATACCATTTGACAAAAGTGCCTAATATTCAAAACGATTCGGGAGGTACGGTACGCTACGCTACTGTACTGAACAAACGTACGTACCAACAACGTACATCAGAATCTGACAAGTTAATGCATAAATAATAAGACCATAGCGTTGAGACCATCTGACTAATGACCGATCGTCGAGAGAATTAATTGACATGGTATGTTCAGACTTCAGACTTCATTGCTTGTCGGCGATGTCTTGTAAAAACTGTATTTATTAATCGTAGTTTTTTGAAGATCAACATGCACAGATCTGTCAATTTATGGGTTGTTTTCATAACCAACACTACTCTGTTCGATACCGAAAACAGAGTTTAAACAATATACTCCTTCTTACAAGCCGTCTCCGATAATCGATTTGTCTAAATGGAATGAATCGAAATTAGTGTTGATTAAATACTTAGTCTAACTCTTTTTATAGTATTCTGTATAAATGTATTAGCATTGGCTGATTTAAAAATTATACGATACTATAGATACGATAGAACACGATACAATGCGATGCGATGCGAAGCGATGCAATACAATACAATACAATACAATACAATACGATAGATACGATACGATACAATAAAATAATTTTTTCTTTATATATCGTTAGAATAGCAATGACATGTGCGTTAGCAGGTTATGAGTTGTCAGAGTTGATTACATAATGTCTGGTAGTACAGATATCGCATACTCGCAGGAACTGACGTAGAAAAAATGGACATAAAACTATATTTATTGTCTAAATAAAAAGCACAACAGTCACTCTTTGTCAAACCCATTCAGTATTCTTATGCTTGTTCGAAGATCTGCATCATTCAGAGCTTCTTTAATGAGACTAAAGACACCTACACACAAAGCTGCCCGGAAGCATTCAAACGTGCAAACCGGAAGGTTCTCCAAAAAGCTTTTTTTATTTTTTATTATTAATTTTTCTAAATGAACATTTTCAATTCAATTCAACACGTTAACCAAATCAACACTGGCTTAATTCAGGTCAGATTGTTCTTATTTTAATAACTGTTTGAACACATGTTTGTGTCAAAATCAGTAACGACACAAAGCACTAATGCTGTTAAATCCATTAGACTCTTTAAAACTTTCTGTCACATGAAAACGAAGCAACCAGTTTGACCATTTAAATGTCGGGGAATCTCGGACATATTGTTCCGGTAATCTCGGATCTATCAGAATTCACTAGTTTCGCAGGTAATGTTTACAGAAGGGCTGTTTCTGAATATTGATGGGATTTATTGTCATTGTCCGTTTTCTTATCAAAATTTAATTTCTTGTAGTTCTTTTGAGCCCCTTATTTGATTTGTCATTAATTTGTTCTATTTTTTTCTCTAGAAGATGGGTGATAAAGCTTTCTTATAAAATCAAGGTTACGAATTAATAAACTCAGTCACCAGACAGTCAGTTTGAAATGAACATTTAAAGTGGGTGAAACTATATTATTCTGAATCAAAAATGGTTTTTGATAAATTCACATTCTGTTGCTACCTTTTGCTTCTGTGTTCGTCCGCCTGTATGGGATGGTATTTAATATCGGACTGTAAGTATTTCTCACAATATTGTTTGTCCGGTGAATCTGTTTCATATCAAATTTAGCGCTTTTTTTCACATCTTTGTGAATGACTCCTGTGCCTATCTGATTTGAGATTTGTGCGTCGTTCCATACTGCGTATTGTGACAAAATGTGTATTTGATATTTAAGAAATGTGAAAGTTTGCAGTCCAGGGCTGTTATTCACAAAGCTCCTCAGGGAAAACTTAAGTAAATGTCTTAAATTCATAAAATGCCTCAAGTCTTTGCTTTACAATGTATATGCCATTTTACTTTTAAATGTTTTAAACGAATAAATATTGCTTAGATGCTTCATATGTTACCGTTTTGTTAACAGAAATAATTGGATTTCACATAGAATATTGGATCTGAAATGTCTACTTAAGTAGAGCTTAAGTTAAGATTTCCCTTAGGAACTTTGTGAATGCCGCCCCAGTAGATAAAGATACATCTTTCTGTGACTGGGAAGGGGTCCTTTTAAAGGACCATGCCAGAGAAGGAAAACAACCACTGATAATTAACCAGTACATTTTTAGCTTGATATTTGTGAGTTGCAGTTGTTTACGGTTACAACATTGATTCAACTTAAGCACTCGTATAATTAATAATGACGTCAAATAACATATATTATTGGCCTCCTAGCAGAATTATTGATAGAATATTACATAAAATAATAGATTGTTCCCATGTATAAATACATAAAATAACTATTTCTCGCGTTCTATGTACAACGTTTGAACATTCCTGTCGCGTGGAAAGTATAAATTGCATACACATATAATCTGAACTGTAAACGTGTGCGTAATACACATTAACACATACTTTATAGAGTCTAGTAAAAATATATTTAAATAAATACGAGACTTTGAGTTTAGACTTTGATATCTATGTCAACTTAGTTATTTGCTTTACTCTGCCAATATTGTGTTCGTAAAAACGAACAATGACTTTTTGCAGTTTAAATGCAGTTACACGTAAATGTATAATATATAGTATCTGAAATGTTATTATTAACGATGACATACACGACTATATAGACAACACCGGGAAATATAAGTTGAAATGATTTGAGGCGTGTCGTGGGAAACCCGGGCTTAATGCATGTGCATAACGTGTCGTCCAGGAGTAGCCTGTGCAGTCCGCAGAGGCTAATCCGGGACGACACTTTCCGTCTAGAGTGGAATTACGTTTAGAACAGACTACATCGAAACAGAAAATACCATAGAAGCGGAAAATGTCGTCCTGGATTAGCCTGCTCGGACTGCAAAGGCTAATTTTACGCACATGGATTAAGCCCGGGTTTCCCACGACACGCCTCATTTGCACTTTCGTTCTCAAGACTACATGGACGACAGCTGGTCGAGCTCACTTGGCCAGATGTGTGACAGGTCCATCGAGGACGACTCGCTGTACCTAAACTCCCACCTGAACCACCTGAAAATAGTGGACTATTCCGACAACATCAAGTGCGTGACGCAGCTCGACGCTGGAAAAAGAACTGGCGCACAGTGAGTTGCACCAATCACTTAGGAGCCATATAGAACAATCCAATAAAACTCGAGTTATGTACAAGCCATTCAGAAATATCTAAGTGATAGTTTATGTAGAAAAATTATAGAAACCCAAGACAAGTGACATATTAGTAGGAGGACTTCAATCCGATGATTTGCTAGGCATCTTTACGAATCGATCCCCCGCACGCAAAAGTGACCAGGCCGGTAACCGTGGTGCATGCATATCTAGTAAGAATCATGAACGATTTCAAACGGACCTATTTCAAATTTATAAATAGCACAATGGAAAATGCTAGACTACTCAGAGACAATTTTACTGCTAACGAAAATGTCTTACAGATAGACACTTGATTGACTAGTCTTGGGTGTAGGTTTGAGACCTTCGAAAATATTTGGGAAGATGACAGTATAATATCAGAATACACCTATTTACAACACACGCAAACTTATCTATTTTCAGATACAAACTTCAATTCAAATACTTTGATCTGGAGTGGTCGGCGAACTGCACGGGCGACTTTCTAGAGATCTACGATACCGACATCAACGGAATGACTACGACGGCGCCCTTCGGGAGGTTCTGTGGCTCCGACGCGCCCCGGATATCCGGTTTCCCAACCCAGCGGTACGTCGTGTTCCTATTCAAGACGGATTACAACACCGGAAATGACGGCTTCCGTATCCTGGCAACTCGGACGCTGCCGTGTGAGTTAAAAGTGTTCGTTGCAGATAGCTCTGCGTAAGCATACAAGGTTTAATAACATGCCATAAGGTCACACCCCGTGAGGAAAGAGGTCTCATTTCGAATATCTTCAGCACAATGATGAAATGAAATGAAATTAGTCTACAAAACAACAACAAAAAACAATGTAGGCAATACTTATCAATTAGGCAATTATATACTTATCAATTAGGCAATTATATACTTATCAATTAGGCAATTATATACTTATCAATTAGGCAATTATATACTTATCAATTAGGCAATTATATACTTATCAATTAGGCAATACTTATCATTAGTATTAATGATATAGTTTAGGGCTCATTTCCACAATGTTGCTAAGTGAAAACTTAAGTAAATTTTTAAAATCATTATTAAATTACAAAATATTAATTTTCACAAGGAACATTCTATTTGAATGTTTCACTCAAATTTGACTTTAGTTAAGATTTTCCTAAGGAGCTTTGTGGATTTTGCCCCTAATTATTGTACCATATTTCAACGCGTTTTAATCTTAATATTGTAAATACATGCACGTTTAAAAAGTATTGCCGCGTATCAATATTTAACAACGTACATAATTGTTCCAAGAATAAAATACATGTATACAAAATTTATGAAACTGTCGTCCACTCTTAGTTCATATTGAATCTTACGATTTTTAATGAAACCGCAAATTTTCTAATTACAACAATAAACTATTTTTGTACTATTTGACACTATTTTTGTACCATTTGTTTGCTCTATACCAGACCCCTGCCCGGCGGCCGACTACTTCCACTGCAAGGCCGAGAACAGGTGTATTGACGTGAGGCTGAAGTGTGACGGCACCCCGCACTGTGACGACGACACCGACGAGGATGGCTGCTCCTGTAAGTCTGCAGGGCCGGTATTCACAATGCTCCCGAGAAAAATCTTAACTTAAGTTGGACTTAAGTGAACATTTCCAATCAAATTTCGTACGAAATCATACAGACCCTCTTTAATAAAACTGTGCCGTCCCCTGAAAGTCTGGCGTTTTCAGGAACAGTACCCTCCAAAATCGTGATTCACTTACAAAATAAATGTTGCATAGTTAGCAAATAGAGTTTAAAATATTATCATCGCGCGTATAAAGGAATATAGCATATAATTTTTTGAGACAGTGAAAAAAATCAACAACTCGCAATAATTATTTGCACAAACAATTTTCAATTCATTTGATCGTCATTCTTCTATTACTGTGTTGTTGTAACCAAATTATTGTAAACATTACACGGCTCGACACAATTTTCGATAACAGCAGTCATTACTTAATCAGATTTCAAGTTCATTATTCGTCTACAAATATTGTATGTGTTATAGTTTAAAATAAAAGGATATTGGGAAAAGAACATAGCTTACCAAACTGCATTTTATAAATCTTAATAGCTTCATTAATGCCACATATATGTTATTTATATATGTTTATATGTTTAGTTTTTGAGAAGATACTCGGAGCCGTCATAGCGCTGGGTGTTTCCGGTCTGGTCGGTGTCGGTATCCTAACCGTGCTCGGGTGCACGGGTCTATGCCTGGGGATATGTGTGTGCACGTGCTGCCGGAAGAGGTGCGCGCGCATTTGTTGCAGGTCACGTGACAACGCGGTTACGCCGTCCATAGAGAATGAGATGAAAATAAAGAAAATCGCTGTAAGTAATTTAATATAAATCTAAAGTGTAACCCATCATGTGTATGATGGCAAATATATGATTCATTAATTTGATTTGAACACACTTAAAATACTATTTACTTAGTTTTTTGTTTTAATTCCGTAAAGCAAAAGCAATAACATCGTAAACATATGTGTACTATTTAAGAGTACAAAATATGCCATGTCATATGATTAAAAAATCTGCATCAAAAAAGGTTTGTTAAAAATAATATTTAGAAAGCTGACAGGGCGGTTGCTGCTGAAAATGCAATAACCACGCATGAGAGCAGCAATGGCGAACCGTCACCGGCCGTTGCCAGATCGAACAAAGCGATCGCACGACCGCCGTCGCCGGCAGTTATCAGGTCGAAGCCCGCCACCGCCCACTCACCTGCCCCGGGAATTGCCGTCTCTAACCCAGTGACAGTTTGCCCGCCGTCGTCGGCTATGGTCAAGTCTAGTCCAGCCACCGTACGCTCGCCAACGCCGGCGGCCCAACCTAAGGGCCTTGCTTCCCGTGGTGGCAAGATTGGTACTACGGGGTCCGAGGCTAATGGCAGTTTGGATGCTAGTGTGGCAAACGTGGAATAGAGTGCTTCTTCATGTCAGACCAATATCAGCTTGCCGGTAATCGGTTCGACTTTTCTTTCCGGACTTTCAAAGAACTTTCGTATGTCTTTTTGAAATGATTTTGAACAATTCTTACAATTTCAGGATGACATTTAAGGACAAATTTTGCCGATGATTCTTAATTTCATTTCTTTGATTTATTGCATGTATTTACAAAACAGTGTGTAATCAACGTAATAAAATGTTGTTAGATGTTTTAAAAATTTTACCAAAAACTTTATACGAGGTTTCAGGTTTAATACTAACATGTTATTATACGAAATTGGTCAAACATGCATAAACTAGATCTATATATAAATTTAAAGGCAATAATTTCTTGTCATATAGAGCTGTATTTAAAGCAATATACGACGATACACAATTTATAAAAAGATTAATAAAGATATAGTTAGAATTTGCTGGAAACAGGAACCACACAATTGTCTATTTCACTTGAATGTAAAAGGGACTTAAAGCAGTTTTCTTAAAATTTCTCGCTATAAATCGTTATCTCCCTTTGATAAACCCGTCAGCAAGCTTCAAAACGCACACATGCTCACTAAAGATATATGATTGGTTCCGAATATAATCAAAATCCCTGCCACTACCAACGTCCACGTGACCATAGGCAGACCAAATGGTGTAGGCGTAAAAAAAATGTTTGTTTCAGGTTACCCGACCTACCCTAAAAAAATGCCCCGACCCTAGAACATGTTATTGTGTTTGTCAGATTTATTATTGTTTTATTTACCTTTTTCAATAATTAAATGTGTTTTTGGAAAAATAAGTGTTTTGTTTTGATAGTAACCACTTATAAACAATGTTTAAGGATATTACTAATATGTTTTGAATATTTATTCAGTTTTAGAATCTTCACACCATTTACCAAATAATATAAAAAAAATCCCGATCACCTACCCTACTTTTTTGGGGCATGTAACCTGAATCAAACATATTTTTACGCCTAAATTAAAATCGTTGATACGCAGAAGAAAACAACATGGACACCGTAAAATCCCCGGGTTGTTGGTTTGACCTTTTTACAAATGCTCTGGAAACAGCACTGCGAATATATATTTATAATGTAGTTTAATAAAAACTACAGAATAATCAACAAGTTGCAAACAAAAACGCCTTCCAAATCTCGGTGGTGATAAGGCGAGTAATCACCGCAATGAACAGGCATACAATTTTCACTAACAAAACCAGACAAGAATGTTTTACAATGAAAACATAACATTTTCGATATAGCTAAACCTCATAATAGTATGTAAAGACTATTCTATACAATTTAATTGTACTACTGAGGAAAATCATTTAATACATAGTCTGATAAAATATTTCCAGGCATTTCTAGAACATCTTTCCATATTAAATGAATCATTTCGATAATTTGGTGATCAATTTGTTAAGAGCAGACGGCATTGGCGCAGCTCAAATTGTGATTTTGAAGGATAGGCCGGACGTTTTATTATTGGGAAAAAACTTACGATTTGTATATACAATTGACGTAAACGACGTGGTTTCTTATCCTTCTTTTGATGGAGTGGAAGAAAGTCGCGCTGCTTCTGTTGATGTCCTACCGGTAATTCCTCAATTACAATTTCAAATTTCAATCTTGAAATAACCACCCTTGGCAGTGTGATAACAAATACAAAGCAATTGCAAGGTGAATTCTTTCTCTGTTCAAAGAATTAAAATTAGAATACAATTTAGAATGCTTTACGTCATGTTCTGTGATTATATAACAAATAATACGCTGCACTTCATTTGCTCATCAGTTACGTGCAGAAGATACGCGCTCCTGTTTTGAAACTGATAACGTGGTTTCATTCTTTTTTCTGCCGCCAAGGCCGAGGTGAGTATAAATAAACACTCAACTAAACATCCTGCATCCTTGAAACCGAATTCTCACGTACAGAGCGACTGTATCCAAGACCACGTACGCAAGTTCACTTTTTGCACTCGTACACTCATTGAGACAAATTCATTTTTGAACTTCGAACTTCCAAATTAGGTCAGGGGATTTTATAGTTTACTTAATTAACTTTTCAGGTTATTTAGTGTTCAAAATCCCTCTGATAAATTAAATTGTACAACGTGCTTTATCTACACCTATACGGACTATGCGTCGGTTGTTAGATTCATTCATTTTGCCAGCTGAATGTGTCAAACATGTAAAGCGTAAATTGCGTCAGCGACTTCTTGAGCTGAAGTAACAATTTAAAGATTGCAATTGTGTGTACTTAGCAATCGTTCGTTTTGTAGTGCTGAACATTTAACAGCAAACTAGCAAGCATTGTAACGTCTTTTGTTCAATATAAAACATATATTGCATACATAATTGCATTTACAAAACAATATTCGATTAAAACAACGAAAGGATATACAATAATATGCTTTGGATTTTTTTTACCTAGGCTAGTAATAACAATAATAATATTTATGACGTGTATTTCGCTATATATATATAAGTAAAAGGATGGAGTTGTTACAAAAGGCGAATAGTATACAAATGGACTGTCATTATGGAAATCGGATACGATTCCATGTTTGTTAAAAAATAGTTAATGTATCATTAATACCAAGGGCGTTAACAGGCATATTTCGTTATTAGAATAAACTTGTACTTTCAAGAACAGATTAACTCTATTAATATGTTACATCCCTAAGTATTAACCCCTCAGACATGTTTAAAAAAATATCAAATTATATTCGCTTTGGTAAATACAGTTGTTTGTGTGTCTGTAAGCTCATGACATGTATTTATATAATTTACTATACATTAATCATTATAACCGCTAGTATTATTTTAACTTTGCCTTATTAAAACCTTAAGTTTGTTCCACGCCAACATTGATATGCATTAAAGGGACTTATTCATAGATGTCGTATTTTTAGAAGTGTCTTAAAATGTCTTTAACTTCAATAACTAAAGCATCTGGACTAACTAACAAATCCATATATCCACTGGCAGAGACAGCATTAAAAAGAGAGAGAAAATATGCCTGCGTCGGGAGTCGAAACCACGACCTCCGGTTTAACAGTCTGACACGCTAACCATTAGGCCGAAGGAGCTCGTATATTTCGATTCGTAATTTTAACGCTATGCCAGCGATGGACGTATTATTAAAATATGTATGAAAAGCGTTATACACGCATTATAACTTTTGCCATTTCAGTCGAAGGTTTTTCGTAAACGGTAATATATTTCTGATTCAGGAGGTTTATTTCGTTCCTGGATGTATGTAGTTTTCTGTTTAGAATATGTTACAAATATTCTGAAATTGTCAATTTGCATATCCGTAAATATGTCCCTTTAATTTTATCTAAAGCCATTGCTTGGTACGGTGTTCCGTTAGGGCCACTCGTTGTTTAGCATTCTCGACCTTTGGATTACAGCGCGAGAACGCGAGAACACGATATGAAGTAGCGAAATCACGATGCGAGATTGCGAGATTACGATGCGAAGTAGCGAAATCACGATGCGAGATTGCGAGATTACGATGCGAGATCGCGAAAGTCATATCGCGATCTCGCATCGTAATCTCGCGCCCTCGCATCGTGTTTTCGCGTTCTCGCCCTTGTATATCCAAAGGTCGAGAATGCGAAAACACGATGCGAGGTTGCGAAATTAATATTATACATTAATCTCGTATCGTATTCTCGCGATCTCGCATCGTAGTCTCGCGATTTCGCATCGTAGTCTCGCGTTTTTTTCATCGTGGTTTCGCAATCTCGACCTGTGGATTACAAGCGCGAGAACGCGAGAACACGATACGAAGTAGCGAAATCACGATGCGAGGTTGCGAGATTACGATGCGAGACCGCGAAAGTCATATCGCGATCTCGCTTAGTGTTCTCGCGATCTCGCTTGAGCATAGGTCGAAATCGCGAAACAACGATAGTCACATCGTACTATCGCCTTCCGGTTGCATATGCGCAGGCAAGTCATTTCGAAGGTTGCACATGGCATAACGTCATATCGATCAACAATGGCGTCCGGAGTGTGTATTTCGATGTTTATGAGGTCCTTCCGCGCCTGAGGCTGCATTATGTGAGGACCCGGAGTGTGTCCCAGCACTTCTACCTAATTAATTTACTAGAGACTAACGAAAGTTGGGACGAATTTTGAATCATAGCTGCAATTTCCAGCTATTTATTTTTTACTGAAAGATATTTAATTTTGGTGTGGTCTTGTGCTTTGGGGGGAAACCGGAGTACCCGGAGGAAACCCCACCTGTCCGGTATGGTGACCATCAACCAAACTCACATGCGCCGGGAGTGGGAAGCGAACCCGGGCCGCCTAGGTGAGAAGCGCGTGTACCAACCACTGCGTTAGCCGGACAGCCCGGCGTCCGGAGATGAAAGCGGTAAGTTTTAAAATAAGTTTCGATGTAGTTCTAAACCTTTACACGTATTATTGCATATGGCTTATTGTTTAATTGAATCCTGGCATATTCTTTATTAAATTCATACAGTTGAGTGTAGTTGAATTTTAGGTCATTTTGTATACACAACGATAACAGCAGTACTGTAACGGCCGTTTGGGAGATTTGTGTTTTCAGCGATGTGCTGACAACGCGAAACCTGTCAGACATGACTGACAAACAATGTGGGTGTCCGACAAAATTTATATCTCCTGTACATTATTGTGTTTAAAGATATTTTTTAGTTAAATACTAAATCAATTTCCAAGTATTGAGGAAAAATTGTTAAAGAGAAAATTTGTGAAAGAGAAAACAGCCAAGTGTATAATAGCCACAGTATACATGTATGTTATTTTAGTGTATCATTCAGTTATTAACTCATTATTCACACGTAAAGCTATACTGATAATATAAACACACCACCCTGAAACTGTCTTCCTTCAACCAGAAAGTGATATTTTCAGATAAAAACAGCTAGAACAGATAAAAATTTTAGGTGTTGAAATAATTATGTGACATGTTGCTTGATAAACAAATACAAACAATTAAGGGTCTAATATTTCAATTATGTGTTTGGTGAGAATGAGAACATTGGCCTTTATCACAAATGATTCAGTGTTTAGAAATTGTCCTTGGAAAAAATGATTTTTCTTTTTAATGTTTTGAGGACTGTTACAAAAAGTGTTCAATTGCATGAGTAGTAAATAATTTGAGAAATAATTATGTGAAGAAGGGGATATGTCATATGTTGTCTGTGTTTTGTTTTATTTATTTCAAGACGGCGTCATTTTGTTTCTGGAAAAAACTTACATATTTCCAATTTCATATAGGTACTGTTCAACTGACCAATTAAACGTACTAAATCTCATACAGGCATTGAAATTTCAAGCAGGCACTGGTTTTAGCCAATCACCATGCTAAGATACCATACAGGAACAGTTAAATTCATAAAGGAACAGTTGATCGTTTTATTTACTCGCGCTAACTTATATAAAACGTGCATTTTCATTAATAAAGCGCGTAATATTGTAAAGTTGATCAATTATCACTCATATACACTGTTAAATCATCACATACTTGCTACGTGTATCACAATTGAACCTAAATACGCATATACAATACTTACAAATCGTTACCGTTCGAAGTTGAGAAAAACCCGTCCTCTTCCATTCGGCAAGTTTGATCCTTCCAAGCTGCTATGCACATTGGATGCAGCTGTCGCCATCAACTCTCCATCCTCTTATGAAATAATAAACTCGAGCGTCACAAAACAGTTTAA
This sequence comes from Congeria kusceri, assembly GCA_027627225.1. Lineage (NCBI taxonomy): Eukaryota > Metazoa > Mollusca > Bivalvia > Myida > Dreissenidae > Congeria > Congeria kusceri. Next base: position 31,528,936 of record CM051036.1, read on the forward strand.
TTGAATGATCACAATAATTATATCAGAAGCATGTTATTCTACACTTGATACTTTACAAACGGAATGATATTTTTTTTATCATTCAGTTTGTTATGTAGCAATATTGAATCATTAATTATATAAATTAAACTAATTCCTACGAACAACTTAATAAGCCGTTAAATATCTATCGTAATTACAGATCAGCAAACCTTTCTAATCCAACATTGTGGTCACAACTCTATGAAACTAAGATGTTGATATGTAATGTTTAATTGCATAATTATTATTTTCATATTTCATATGGTACATAGAAGTCAAATATAAATACCAAACAAATTACACGATTTTTTTTTTTTTTTTTTTTTTTGTAGTATGCACACCTCCTCTTAGTAATAAAGCTTCCCGTAAAGTTTAGTTCAATTCCAGCAAGTAGTTGCTGAGAAATAACACGGACAAGAAAGTCAAGAATAGTGCACTATATACTGATTTCAGAAATCAAATCTTCAAAGTCCCATAACTCCGAGAAAAATCTCTTGGTAATAAAGCTTCTCATGAAGTTTCGTTGAATTCCAACCAAAAGTTACTGAGAAATAATCTGGAAAAAAAGTCAAAAATTGTGCTATATAGACTTATTTCAGAAATATTCAAAGTCCCATAAATCTGAGAAAAATCACTGAAGCAGTATTACAAGGCATTTTAATACATGAACATAATGATATTCATACGACATCATTGTAGAAACCTACCAATATAAAACTCATGACTACATGTATATGAAATTGCATACAAATATAAATGGTCAACAATTTCATTGGTTATGAATGGATATGCCAGCTTTTATTAATCATACTTCATAAGCACCGTTTATTTTTCACATTTGAGTCATGTACGCATATACTGTAGTAAATATTAAGAAACAACCCATAATGACACAACTACCATTTCATATACTTAGCACTTATTAAATATCATATTAAATTCTGCTGATAAATAGTACAAGTAAGTAAGTAAATTGTTTCGTAACGTAAATACCAGTAGACATGTCATTGTTTACCTGACATTTGCTATAATAACTACCTGACATTTGCTATAATAACTACCTGACATTTGCTATAATAACTACCTGACATTTGCTATAATAACTATCTGACATTTGCTATAATAACTACCTGACATTTGCTATAATAACTACCTGACATTTGCTATAATAACTAGTATTTGTATTTTATATTATACCTTAATGTAATATCCAGCCGCTATTTAAGTAATGCTAACATCCCGAATAATGTGTAACCACTGGAAAAAAAATCCGAACTGTGGCATCTAATTCGTCTTCCATTTTGATTCTTTGTAATGTGCAACCTCCGAAATGACTTGCCTGCGCATATGCAACCGGAAGGCGAGAGCACGATGTGACTATCGTTGTTTCGCGATTTCGACCTAGCGAGATCGCGAGAACACGATGCGAGATCGCGATATGACTTTCGCGATCTCGCATCGTAATCTCGCAACCTCGCATCGTGATTTCGCTACTTTGTATCGTGTTCTCGCGTTCTCGCGCTTGTAATCCACAGGTCGAGATTGCGAAACCACGATGAAAAAACGCGAGACTACGATGCGAGATCGCGAGACTACGATGCGAGATCGCGAGAATACGATACGAGATCGCGAGAATACGATGCGAGATCGCGATATTAATTTCGCAACCTCGCATCGTGTTTTCGCATTCTCGACCTTTGGATATACAAGGGCGAGAACGCGAAAACACGATGCGAGGGCGCAATCTCGCATCGTGATTTCGCTACTTCGTATCGTGTTCTCGCGTTCTCGCGCTTGTAATCCAAAGGTCGAGACTGCGAAACAACGAGTGGCCCTAACGGAACACCGTATGAACTAAGATCGTCACGCCCTGTCAAACTATCTTCACTGACAGAAACATAATTACAATGTAAGGTACACATAGTTTATATTTGTGACAGGTACAGTACGTGTAGTAAAACATCATTATTTATTTGTTAGCAGTGTTATTTCGGCACTGTCTAACATACAATAATTGGTTTATCCATAATCTAGTCAAGGCCACAACAAACAACAACAGACAGAAGTAGGTTCGTAATGAATATATAGGTAAAAAAGGAAAACACATGAACGACAAATAAGAATTCAACGTCGTTTTGCGTACAGCAGGTACAAATCTGGTACAACCGAATAAAACAAATGAACGGATAAGCATTAACTATTTACCGTAAATATGCACGACTTTCAGGACTCAGCCAGTGACACACTCCGCACCCATTTATATGGTCACTGCCTAAACAACTCACTTACTTGATCGCTCATGCACCGCTCTGTCTGTCATTTGTATAATCATTCACATGAACGTATAACTTAATCACTCACTCACTCACTTATTCACTGAATCAATAATTTACTCACTCACTTACTCAATCGATCATTCAGTCAGACTCTCGGTTACCTCTTCTCTCACTCACATCTAGCAATAAATAAATAAATAACTCACATCAATTACGCAATCAATTACAACAATTAAACGTATTAATCAATCACATCAATCAATCAATCATTCAATCTCCCCTCGATTCTCTCACTCAAAACCCACTCTCTCATTACATTCGGTCACTCAATCGGTCAGTCGGTATAATCATAATCTATTTCTCACGTGCAGTGGTTTAATAAACAAACCCTGCAAAAAATCTCAAGAAAGTTGGCATCGTGAGCGAACGAGAAAGTTAACATTCTAGTCAATTGTTCCCCTTTACGCGAGAATGCTGCGGCAACATGTTTGCAGCTCATAACACGCGTGCGCACGAGATAAACAACAACAACAAAACGTTAAGAATTCCCTAATTGTAATACGAAGAAAATTAATCATAATATAATTTAGTGCATTAACAGGAGACAAAAACTAATTAAATATACAGCTGGTGGTAACTATTATTTTTAATTGTCTTTGAAATGTTAAAAATAGTTTTATTGATACTAGTAAACTGTGCCAATACAATTTGATGCGTGCAGTGCACATTGCTTTGTGCGTCGTTGTTTGATCAAAGTAATTAACTGTGGGAAGTCAAATGCATAGGCATGAGATTAAATATTAACGTATGCCATTCAAACTGTTTGCGTGTGATATCCAATTCATAAATTTAGTCAATCATATGAACTGGGGAGGTCTAATTCATAATGATAGAAGTCATAACATCAGTACCCGATAAAAGCTATCTGAATGCAAACACGCCGGATTAAAATGCATTCATGATTCCAATGTAATATAAACCGGGTAGACATGACTTCATTCAGCTAACGATCGTCTATCTGGTATTTTACGTAGTACTACCTAATGACTCCGACTGGTACAATGGATGGCAAACATTTACGAAGAAGAAATGTCATTTAAATGGTTTTGAAAACGGCTATAAAACACGTTAGGTAACGTAAGCGCATGTGGCGTAAAATAGAGGGTAAGAATTTCCCAAGTATGCATTCTCTTTTTTTATTTTTTAGCGTGTCTCATACAGCATGAAGCTCATATCTGACTATGTGGTATATTTATCAAATCACATCGTAATAAGTTAACATATATTTATCAGTATTTGGCACGAAGAGCTGAGTAAGAGATAATACTAAATAATACGATGTCTCTAAATGATAACAATTTTGAATGCTTAGGTGATAAGAAAAGTAATATTTGTAAAAGAATATAGTCTTAATTACAAGAAAGCAATATTATTAATTATCAAAGAAATTGGTAGTTAAATTGCAGGTAAAGGATAAACGCTATAGTAAGTAAAAAGTACACCAACTGTAAGCAGAGCCAGTCTCGTTCAGGATAAACGCTAGAAATTGCACAATACAGCTTTACGGAAGCGTGCGAGAAACAGTTGGCATTAAAATGGAACTTACGGAAGCTAACGAAATGTTTTGAATTTAACTGGAACTAACGGTAGCTAACACAATTGTTGGCATTAAACTGGAACTTACGGTTGCTAACAAAAAGCTTGGCATTGAAATAAAAAAAAACTTAGGAAAACAATCACAAATGTAATTAAAAATGGAACTCACAAACACTAACATTTTTGTTGGCATTTAAATCGAACTTACAGAAGCTAATACAACGGTTTGCATTAATTTGGAACTAGTCTGGAACATAAAATCCAGACAATACTGACAGGAATAAAATTGTCAGACTAGTATTATTATAAGAAAACAAACTCAGAATTCGGTCTTGTAGGCCTACATCGGATAGTCGCGTCTGAACCCGGATTGAACTCAGAATTCGGTCGTGTAGTCCTACATCGGACAGTCGCGTCTGAACCCGCATTGATCGTCGTGACATACAAGCGTGGCATTGCATAATGTTGATCAAGAAGACGTTGTCGTCTTAGTTGATGCCATTCTAACAAACCCTGGTTTAAAAAAGAATGCCTGCATTTGCATTGGCAAGACTATTCGTGTACAGAAACATGGCAATGTATTGTATAAGATAGTATACAATTTACAAAAAACGTCCACTGAAAACAATAAGGAGCATACTGTAACATAATGTAACAAACACCTGTATCTTTCATGTTTTTGAGTGGCTTTATTTCAATATATGCATTGGTACATACAGTACAGTGCAGGAATATTCGTACATTCACACTGATATGTTTTATGCGACCCTGAACCAACCCTTGTTAAACATTTAAGTTAACTCATATGGTAGAAACTCCGTCATTTGTCAAAGGAATTGATTGTCATAGGAGTTGCCCTCTCCCAATCCAGGTGACGTTGTTGTGGACTCAAACATAGATTTTACTTAGAGGAATAATTATGTTCTGTTCGATGATACTTTTGATAACACTTGTTTAATGTACATTATAGCGTTAAAATGCGCCGCTATTGAAGTTTAGCCAAGACTAGTGATTACTGTGCATGTCTTAATTTCGGAATTTGAGTTTCGGAGTAACCGGTTATGACACCACTATTTATGTCTTTTATTCCCCAAGACTTGATATTCGAATTGGTTACTTCAGATGATACAGTTGTGCACCAAACTGTCATGATTCGACAATTGCATTAACCTAAAAATATTCATGAGCGATCAAATTGTATGCAACGTGTGTTGTTGTTCCAGTTGTGTTTGTTACACAATGTGTTGATCGTAGGTAACCTTCATATACGAACATGCGCTTTAAATAGCTATTATTATTAGTTATTATTAATAGCTATTATTATTTATAAATCACCATAACATTCACGAAATAAACACATTCTAAATACCGTCTGCAACAGTACCACAAGGTTATCGTTGTCGTTGACGCACGGCTGGGATTCTGAGATACGGGGCTAATCTTCACCATCTGACGTGAGGTAATAAGTTATCTACACTGTCAAGGCATACTAATCGAATGTTGAAGTTTTTGTGTTGTTATTTTCTTGATGCGATGTATTTATAAGAAATATAACGATGGTCTATTTCTCATAACCATGATAATTGATGAGGGTTTAGAGACATTACGTACTGTTCTGAGTTATTTACGTTTTAATGCGAAATATCTTAATGACAAACAAACATCGTCTTAAATGTTAATATTGACAGTCAGCCCTAACATATGGTGACTAGGTTTCAAAATTGATATATTATAGATTATGTCAACCTTTAACTTACTCGGAAACATGTGACTTTTGGCACCAACAACGCCATTGCCCAAATCGTATATGGCACTATGAACCTGATTTATAAATGTGTAAAATGCAACAGGATTTTTCGCTATGTGAAAGGCATGTGATCACATACATAAATGACGTAACACTTTATCTTTAAGTCTAGTTAATTGTAAGCATTTTAATGCATTAATTTAACAATGAAATTAAGATATCAATTTACCTTACGTTGTAGATATACCGAGTCTAGATATAATTAAAAGTTGAATTGAGCGAATTTACTTTGACGATAAAATGCAAATGGACCCACCTATTTGCATACATATAGTATATGTAAGCATAGGTCTGGTCAGACAAAACGATCCACAAAAGCATAAAAATGACGGGACTACATCACTGCTTATTGTCACTTTGCATAATAATACAACAGATCATTATCCGTCCATACATTTAATATCTCACATTGTCTTGTCGTTGAATAAACTCCATAAAAGTGATACAATACTAGTAAATGAAAAAGCTTCAAATCTAAACCCTTAATGTTTCGTCACAGTTCAAAATGAAAGGTAAATACTAAATAATGCATAATTAACTTTGCTATATAACTTGGTGTTACTTCACTATAACAATGTATTTACGTCAATAGTGTCTGGCGTGACAAACTCCACATATAATTGCGTGGAAAACACAACAACACTTGCGCGAACAAGCTGCAGCTGCACAACGATTTTGCGCTTGTTTTAATATTTACATATTTCGTTAAACTACAACTGTTAAAAGCAAACTTTTGTTCTTCGTTAAAGTGACCTTTGCACAGAATCGTATTATAATTTTGTATTTTCAGGATACGAAAGCACATGGATTGATGTACAGTGAAGTTTATATAAAATAATTTGATTTCAGAAAATAAAGACGGCGACTGAGATACCAGAGGATCATACTTGTTAAATATTAAATTTTTGCTTACATGTACGCATTATGCATGCCGAATAAATTCGTACATTTACAATAGACATAAATGAAAAAGACACTCATCGTTTATTTAATCATTTCGAGTTATATAGATACCATTGTTTATTTTGTTCATTACAACTGCAAAATATGTTACGTATGCATCGTTGGTATTTATGTTTTCTTCATTACATTCAGACAAAAATAAATTATTTAACTTCTAACTCATATTCATTTAGATGAATGACGACAAACACTTATTTTGAAAGGTATGGCTTGGGCAAGCATTTTACTATATCGACAGAAAAAGAACGGGTCTATATGTACTTCAACAGAAAACACACAATGGCAATTTCATATCTCATATGCATGATAGCAGTTATTTGAAATAAATTCCGGTCGAAAAATGAATTTGTAAAAGTAGCGTGTAGTTCGTTAAATTAATATTGCCTGCGGCGTGCGTTTCTTTTACAAATCTTCTCAATTATATCAAAATAATTAAGCAATACGTTCAAAACATATACGCAATTAACTGTCAAATTCATTTTATGTACTACGCAATCATTCAAAACTTATTTTTCTATTTAGAACTAAATTGAACCGCAGCCTTTCTCACAGTAGCAGAAATAACAAAGACTCTTACAAGGTGCCCTGGGATTTAACATTTCGTTTCTTTTCTCCATACACACATTACATGCATATAGCATATCCCCCACCTCGGGGCCCTGGACTACTTCATGACATAATTTTGAAACTCTGGTTCCCACCTCGGGGCCCTGGACATCCATACACAATACATATCATAGATCATGATTTACTTCTTTAACTGTCCCCACCTCGAGGCCCTGAACCTGCATGCATTACTAAACTGTGGTCCCCGCCCCGAGGCCCTGGGATCCAATCAACCTTGTATTTTCTCCACATTATAAACACACATTATACAAAATACCCCCACGTCGGAGCCCTAGACCACTTCATAACATTATTTTGAAAATCTGGTTCCCGCCTCGAGGCCCCGGGCATACAACGGCTAAAAATGCATGATATATAAACATTTGAACTTGTCCCCTTCCCGGCCCTGCACGCGCGTGCATTACTTAACTATGCTCAAGACTCAATATTGAAACACGTTTTGCAAATATTCCCCCTCCCTGAAACCATAAAACAAAGTCATTGTAAAATTTAGAAGTTATATTTTGACTGATTAACCGTAAACGGCTAATATCCCTATATATACAGAACAACCTATATTTCATTTCGATATCTTCTGACATTAATCTACCGACAACAGCAGCACACCAACACACCCGCCAAAACATATAACTGAACTCTGAACATTACGATTTTCTATTTAGTGCATGTGACGATATCTTATTAATAGCTTTCTTTTAGCGTTACAAATATACAAATCCGTAAGTAAATCATAACTGCCTGATTCTCATAAGATTCGCCCAACAACTTATTCCAAACATTAACATAAGACTATTTAATTAACAATTTCTAAACACTTTCTAAACATTCACATGAAACATCATTTATTGCAACCTTATTGTATCTGGTTTTGATACACATTCATATTTATATAACGTATTAAGACGCAGATCCTAAGTATACGCACTTAAAAAACAAAGCACGCTCAACTTTATTCAATCTTTAATAAAAGAAATGTCCGGAGAAATCTTGCGAGATAACAGTCTTACGAAAATGCATACATCTCGTGAAATAATAGGAAGGTGCGTCCAATTTTGTTTCTAGTTATTTTATTTCCAGAACGTTGTTTTTTATACCCTTCTAAACAGAAGTCTTACTAGTCTTTTTTATATATATTTTTTAGTTTATATATAACATGCAATTAAGATGCCAATCATCACCAATGATCCCAACGTTAGTAAAAAATCTTAATTTTCGTCACATTACTATTGAGGGTGATACGTGTAAAAAATCTTTCTATCTATCTCTAAACAGAAAAAATGCCTCTCAATGTTGTATTCTTTTTAATAATAATACAATACATTAAGTATTGCATTCCGTTATTCTCTTTATTAGTATGTCTTTATGCTGTCTTGTTCAATTGTCTACTGTTACTTACAAATTGGCTCTTAAACGCGTTGAACGAAATGCACATACAAATTGATATAACACAGCAATATGCCCTGGGACAATTATTATATGCAAAATATACATTTAACTAGCTCAAAATCTCCAAATTATATATAAACCGTCTCTCCCGTACCAAGTAAGCAACAAAACAAATGTTACCTATAGCCACACCGATAATACCATCAATGATTCCACACGGTTGCTATCCACAAAAACACTGTCAACCATGTATACCGCCTATCAACACAGAGTCTACATTTTCGATTAGTGTTAAATCATGCTAAACTATCCAATTAGAAAAAAACGTGCACCACGTGTTGTATTTAATAGTAAGTTCTGTATTATTGGTTAAACACTTCACATTTACGCAACATTAAGCATAACTACCTACCACAATATTTTTTAATATTATGTTAATAAACGACAGCAATACTTATCATAAGTGTCTGTCGGGATCCAATAAGCTCTCTAGCTGAATCGGCGTCAAAATAAGACCAGTTCCATACAAGAAGTCAATTTGCAGCCAATGTTGCCAAATGCAGATCATCTTTTCGCACAAAAAAATATTTTCGTGGGTAGTTCTTTGCTGGCAGCTTGGTGGGCCATATGAAATGAAATTAAAAACAAATGAATTGATATTTTCTATCTATTATATTTAATTATATTTTGTACTGAGTAAACATTTCTAAAACAATTTTCATAGTTTTCTCAATTGTATACTTAAATACATGTTTGTCTTAAAACAAGATATTAATAGACCACTCTCATTATCCAAAGTATTTTTATTAATGAAATAATGTCATAAGGCAATGTACAATCGTTGTCCGTATAAAAACGAAATCAATACGACTGCACGATGAATTCTAACCTTTCCTGTTCCCTTCATGCAAAACTTGCAAAAGGTGCATGAAAAAAACAACAATAACATTATATGTAAATTAAATCACATTCAGAATGTATACGTATAACAGCTTACCGCATATATAATATTTTCAGGCGGTCACTTTTCTGTCCACGAATTTCTAATGAACTTGTCCTGCCACGTTTCAAGCCATTTTCCGCTAATGCCGGCAGCTCGAATGATTCCAGATATAAAAATCTGCACGAGATTTTTGTGCTTTAGCTCTGATTGGTCAGTATATTTATAAACTGACCAAACCTGTTTACTACCTCATTACACAGCACACAAATGAATAATCGAACAATGCTAAATATATTTATTTCTTTATTTCGTTTACAATGAACAACATGAAACCTGCCATTTAGTCAATTTAGAAAAATCACACAGTTCAAGCATGCATGACGTTGAAGTCATACCATACACATATAATTTTCATTCATTATCAAATTAATCGATGTTCATTTTGTGCTTTTAAATTACAAATATCAAAAGACTCGTTTTGAACTTGTAATAATGAAGTCACACAACATAATATTTCTCTAACAAAAATATGACATCTCCTGGTTTGAAGTTGAGAACAAAATTCATTTTATGGTAGCATGCATTGCAAAAATAAAACCACTTAATACAAATCGAGTTTAGTACAAAAAACACTGCATGTTTCCAACCAGACACTTTCTGCACAAATTGAAGACCCCAGCTCTTATATCCTTCTTAAGTTCAAACATAATTAATGTACATATATATTTTAATTTTGTGTATCCAACAAGGTACCATAACGCAGAATAACTAGCAGAGTGTAACAGCATCGCATCCTCATATAAATGTTACGTAGATGGTATAATTTATTCAGGTATGTACATGTGTGTTAATTTAACTTGTGAATGTAAAACCACCAAATACAAAAGTTGCAACGGTTTCTACTATTATTAATAGGTGATAGCTTTGTCAGCTCAATGTTAAATGAAATGATTTATATAGTGCTATCGAGGCGAAATAATTAATATTGACACAGCGTCCTATATGGAATTCGACTTTCCGAATGCCAATAAATGTACAGACTCGTTGATGCATACATAATGTTATATAATTATTGTCTTTATCACATGCATACAATGAAAAAAAAAATAAGCTGGAAATAAACCGATACAAACATCATGGCGCTTTGTCAGCGAATTCCCAGTGGCGTACACAATGTCCCAGCGATCCCTAAATAATCAAGGCGATTTGTCGCTGTTTTACTGGTGTTTTTCTGTCAAATGCCTGAAAATGCAATAACAAGAAGGTTGTCTAGACTTTAAATGATGTGATTGCCTCTCGATCACTGGTTTCTGTCGTTATGGTTACCTGGTCTTTTGTTGACGTTGACACCAATGCGATAATAAAAAGTTACCAAAGTTAAGTGCATACACTCGTTTTTTGGAGTACATTTTGTCTTGTCGAATTTTGCAATTCAGCTTGCATCATTATTTTATAATGCATTTCGTATAATTAAAAAGTGTAGCAAGAAATAATAAAAAATAAAAAATATGCATAAACGAAGTATGTAACTTAGAGTCCTAGATAAGCATTAATGATAGGATGCGCTTCATAGAAAACTAAACCCGAGAGTCTTTGACAGTGATTGAACATGTGCGAATGCACAGGTATGGTGGCTTAGAGGTGACATTGTCACAAGAGTCCTGATATTTATTATAATTCGCGTGTACACTTAATAACTAATAAGAGCGAATTCACTTTATGTATTATTACTACAACGCGCGAAATAGAAGATGCTTAATGCAAATGTCAGTCCAGTCCCATCGTATACCGGATTTGTAGCATTGATGTCGGTATTTTAAAAAAAGGAAGAAAATATCTGAAAACAAAACGTCATAAAACGAGACCATGCAAATCACTACAACGATGACATTGCACTTGTTGGATTTGTCTTACAGTGATAGTTTATTCAACAAGGTTATATTGCTTTTCAAGCAAGTATACGTTAGAAGATAGGTGAAGAAACACTATTTTTTTCAATAGCAGCCTTATAGTCGTGATGTTAAATACGTTCATCTGTGGCACAAATGTTTACCCTGGATACCAGGAAATATTTATAACATTCCGATAAACACGTGGCATCATGCTACATTACACAGCCCTGCATCACGCAAAAATCATGCTACTTTACACGACAATGGCGCGCATGCGGATGCCACTAAAAATATTTCAACAGCATATAGTATGTTATACTGCCAAAAAGATAAACAACCGATCACGATCCCGGTAAAACGGTGATGGAGAATACTATCATGCGAGAAATACGTAGAACATTTCCCTGGCAGAGAGGTATATGGATACCAGATTGTTTCTTTGTCTAGGCGTAAATACAATGTAGTAGGTCTATATTTCCTTCGATTATAAATTTTTGGCCTTTCCACTCTGTGATATATTAGTATATTGTTTGCAGGCAATAAACCAAAAACAGCCGACATAAACTAGATTTATATTTAAATGTATTTAGTTTAAACATATTTATTTCTCGTGTACAACTAGCAAATATACAAATAGATGCACAATGCAATAAGAATAAGAAAAGGATTGAAACGAAAGAATTAAATTCTTATATAGTTTCTCTCCTTGAAATAGTTTTTACACATATAGATGGCAAGGTTTTATAGAACAAACAACAAGCATTGAAGCCAGATAAAGATGTATATGTTATAGGTATTCTAAGTTTTAGAAAGACAAACGAGTGAGGCGAGAAAAAAAACAACAAACAAACAAACAAAAAAAAAAAAAAAAAAAACAATTAATAAAAAACAAAACAAGGAGTGGAGGACTGGTGATGCACGGAATAAATAAACAGCTGACGACGGAATCGGATTGTTAAGAAAATCGTCGGGATTCGCTTAAATACTCTTGGACGTGAAGAAATATGGTGGAATTTACATTATCGTCTAGATTTATATTGCCGAATAATATTACATTGAGGTCTACGTTGCGACTTATTCTATAAATATTGTTAATTAAGTGATGATTCGATTCAATATCACCACAGGAACACAGTGAAGAAGCAACGACATGTTTTACATAGAGATGTTCATTTAGCGAACTTGAATTGGTTCTTAGCCTCGTATGAAGTATTTGTAGATAGCGCTTACCGACATAATAGTCAGAAGGGTTCTTGACTACGTTTCGGTTAAGATTGTATTTAAAGATATTCAACTAGTCGCTATTTTTTACTAATTCTGGTAAACTATTCCATTTTCTAATAACTGCGGGTAAGAACGAATTATAATAAAGAGTAGATCTAGTTTCTGATGTACGAAGATCATTAGCGTTTCGAAGATTATACCTAGAAACAGAACCAATATGTTGAGGTACCAGATCCATCAAATACTGAGGTGTAAGTAAATTTTGCATTTTGTAAAATAATATAAGTTGATGTTTATCGCGTCGATCTTGCAAAGGTTCCCATTTAATTTCGTTATGTAATTCTGATAGGGAAACTAACTTTGATGATCCGCATGCAATTCGTGCCGCTTCGTTTTGAATTTTGTCTAATTCGTGTTTTTCTGCCTGGGTACAATTATCCCATATTACATCTGAGTATTCTAATAAGGGGCGTATAAACGATGTATAAATTATTTCGAGCGATTTTCGGTCAAGTTTGAATCTCAATTTGCGCATAATATTAATTCTACTCCAGGCTTTGTCTGTTATATATTTAATATGCATGTGCCATTTGCAATCGTTCGAAAGAATGACTCCGAGATGTTTATGAGAACTGACATCTAGTATATTTGTGGAGAGCATTGTAAAGTGATATTGATTCGGTTGTTGTTTTCTTGAGAAAGTTAATGTTTCTGACTTGGAGGGGTTAAATGCAACATGCCATTTTAGAGCCCAGTTAGATATTTTGTCGATGTCGTTTTGTAATATTGCATTTGAGGTGTTAGGGTCATCTATAATTATGTATAAGGATGTGTCGTCAGCAAAAAGGCGAATATTACTTTGGATATCATTAACAATATCGTTTATAAAGATTAAAAATAATAAGGGCCCTAATATAGAGCCCTTGGGGACACCAGCTTCAAGTGCGGCCCAGTTAGAGCATGCGCCTGGGAGCACTACGCGTTGGCGTCTTCCATGTAGGTAGTTTACAAACCAAGAATGTAACTTTCCGCGAATGCCAATAGCTTGGAGTTTGAGTAACAGACCTTGGTGCCAGACCTTGTCAAAGGCCTTACTGATGTCAAAAAAGACAGCTTTAACCTCTAGCCCATTGTCAAGGGCTTTGCAGAACGTATCGTATATATAGGTAAGTTGATGTGTGGTAGAGTCACCCGGCAAGAACCCGGACTGAAATGAGGTAAGTATTCTATTATTAATGAGATGGTTATAAACATGTTTAAATATTATTTTTTCAAAAACTTTTTCCATTGTATTAAGCAGCGAAATTGGTCGATAGTTACTTACTACTTTTGGATCACCCTTTTTAAAAACTGCACTGACATTAGCTTCTTTCCAACAGCTGGGCATATACATTTGTTGAGCGAGAAATTAAAGAAGTCACATAAAGGAGTGGACAGTTCAACCCGACACTCTTTTAAAATACGGTTACTTATACCATCAGGCCCAGACGCTTTGTCAACAGAAAGTGACTTAAGAATATCGTGAACATCAGTAGGTGTGATAATGATCGACTCGAGCGAGTTTGCAATTGGTACATAGATGGGCTGCGGTGCGTCGTCGTTATTAATGTAAATTGTTGACTGACTTTCAAAAAAGTTGTTTAGAATGTTCGCTTTCTCACAACAATCAGTTGAAGTGGAGTTGTCGGCAGGATTCACGAGCGCAGATATAATGTTATTATTAGGCTTATTGATAAATGACTTAAGAATCCTCCACCAGTCCTTAGGTGCAAGATTGTTGTGTTTAAGTTTTACACTTAACCTTTCGTAGTAATTCTCTTTAGCTTGTCTAATTAATAATATGGTCTTGTTTCTTATTGTTCGAAATTTGGACCAATAATAGTCAGAATTTTTCGATTTTGCATATCGGTAAGCCCGTTTTCGTTTTCTTATCATACGGCGTATCTGTGTATTGAGCCAGGGAGCGTCACGCGGTTTTATTTTTATTATCCTGTTTGGGATACAATGTTTAGCATTACCGATAATAGTATCGGTGATATTAGTGCAATATGTGTCAACATCAATACTTGCAATAGTATTCCAATCAAATGTAGAAAAACTTTGACGTAACATATCGTAATTACCATCGTCATGTTTCCATAAATGACGCTCATATGCTTTCGCATTTGGCTTATTATATTTAAATAGACCATATATAGGACAATGGTAGCGATGTTGTTGATCAATAAAAGGTTCGCCGACACCTGATAATGCCAGGCTTTCTGGATTACTTACTAACAATAAATCCAGAATTGACGAAGACCTTTCCGTAAAATACGTTGGTTCGTCAATAACTTGAACAAGACTGCACTCTTGACACCAATAATCTAGTTTTCTAATTAATATAGGTTGGCTGTTATTTAGGTTAAAATCACCGGTTATTATGATATCAGAAATGCCGGTTTCGACTGCTAAACCAATAGAATCGTCAATTAAATTCGTGTATGATGCATCTGCGTTTGGTGATCTATAAAATAACCCAAATAGGGCACGCTTTTTACTCTTAAAGTGGATTTCAATCCAAATGCGTTCTAATGAATTAAGTTCAAGGTCAAATCTGCGTTCGTAGTGGATAGAATCTTTTACATATAACATAACGCCACCGTGACTATCATGTATTCGGTCTTTGCGCTCAGGGGAATGATATGAGGGGATAAGGAGTTCATCAGTTTCTATAGAGTTGTTAAGCCACGTCTCAGAAAAGGATAATAGGTCAAAATTCCAAAGCTCTGCTGTAAGAATTTCCATCTTGTGCCTTATACTCTGCACATTATACTGAATAAACGAAAAGTTGTTATGCATTGCCAAAAGATCGGACAATGTATTAGACTCAGTGACAGAGGAATTAACAGAACTAAGCGATACAGGGCCTGGGTTTGGTTCGATATCCCCGGAAAGCATCAATATTACTTTAAGCCATGTCACGAACACGACTGTTAAGAAAGAAAAATATATTCTTCTTACGAAAAATACATTAGAAATGTAGCGCTCGCCCAATATAATGTGTGTATGAGGTCGTTGTATGCGCCGGAAAAGTTGAGATTGACAATTAATGTTTCGAAGACTCGACTCCAGGGCAATTTCGTTTTTGTACAGTGATATTAGAACAAGCAAGTAAAAAGATGCAAAAAACAATCCGATTGACGTGTATCTTGGTAAAATGTTATGAGTGTCCATCATAACACAGTAGGAAAAGTGAATGCAATGCGTTATTTTCACGAGTTACAATAATCCTAAGAGCATCATACAATCCTCCATCCTTTAGACAGTAAAATAAGTAGACAATGGGAATGAAAAAGGTTATAAAAAAGTATAATAGTATATAAATGGTCATTGTAGATATGAACTGGTCATTCATATATTTTACAAGTGCCACAAGTGTAATAAACGGCATTCTTAGTGGCCACTGTTATTGAGAAAGTACATAAACGTATTTATAAGGTTGCTATGCAGATACAGCGTGTAAAATCAGTTATACAAAGATACATAAGTACAATAATATATTTAAGAAATGTACATGTATATTACAGTTTTGTACACATACACCGTACACATTCGGTAATACAAAATATACTTCCGAACAATATTTGCACACTATGTCAGAAATCTAATACTTTTGAATAGTGCACAATGAGCTAAATAGGTTAAGACTTTGTACGCTATATTGTACATTATTTTTTGGAAAGGAATCACATTGTTATCTGTAATTATAACAATAAGTTGGTAAATAATCTAACAGAAGCAATTTGATTCGTTCATACTTTGTATGGTAGTATACATTGTACAATCAGCAAATTAATTACTCTAGAGACAACACTGTTAATCGGATATAACAAAACTTTGGTTATTAATTATTCAACGAGTTCAAAACATTTGCACGAGATACATGTATTCCGCAGATATGTTCAAATGACAGCTGACTATAAACATATAGAGTGGACAATTTTTACATCTATCGTATATTCTAACACGATACTCGCTGATTTATTTAAAGAAAACAACACAATTATCGTTGTTGAAATACGCAGGTCAGATTAATTCTGTCAGATAGTTTATAATATTGTAATAGGTGTACCGTTCACTCAATACATGGTATGGATATACAATTTCTAACTAGAAGACATAACTATTAACATAATTTGTCAAAATCTGTTTTGTGTGATGAAATACATTTGTTTAAAATACAACTGTTATAAATGTACCATTCAGTCATTATACATTCGTACCATTCAATCAATATAATTTCGTCTAATAAAATGTTTATTTCGATACGTGTATAAAACACCACATAGTTTGTACGTTTTAAAGAATTCCCATTTATACAAGCCCTGCGAAAAAGGAACGTAGGGTCCGCTCATGGAAATAGTTTGGTGTAAAGCTTAAATAGAAAAAAGTCGTACAAATGTGTGATGCATTACAATTTGGGGTTATCCCCAATTCAAGCAGCCCTACAGAAACGAAATTATGGGTCCGCTTTGGAATATATGTGTATATATAAGCAGTGTGACAACAAATCTAGCACTCTGGGAAAGATGTGTTTCTATTTCATTTCACACTATGAAGCTACATTATGCTTCGTTAAATGGCAATATTTTATGTTAGTAGTCAACACGGTACAAATACATGTAAGTACAATTACATATTTAATGTATCTTGACTTAATGGAAAATAGTAATACGCGGTTCTTATTCCTTATTTTTCATTTTACATTAAAATGTTCAACTGAAAATCGTAAATAGATAATGTAAGTATAATTGTGACCAGCAAAGTACAATAGTGATAGATGCTGTCTAAACACCTTTATAGAATATAATTATACGTTTAATTCAGGTTTATACTGGACACGATAAATTGTTACCAATCATAGTACAATGGAGTAGTTAAGACAGTAAACAATAACCAAGACGTATTAAATGACATATAATCAGCTTGACTATAAATTCAACATGTTTTCTACGTTTAACTGCAAGATTATGGTTAGTTCGTGATTGATACGTGTGTGTATACTGTTCGGAGAAGATAGCGTGTCACTTATGCTTTATTTTCACTTGCGACAGAGGCGTAAGGTCTGTTGGCTTTGGAGCGCAGCTCAGTTATCTGTACTGGTTTTTCAATTCGATGGATAACACGTTTAAGGTCCCGAACCAAAATTGTTCCATCATGGGTCCACGCACTTTCTACAAGTTTGTCAAGGACGAGTTTGCGCGCATCAAAGAACATCTCACTACTCTGCTTCGTTAGCGCCTCATTAATAAAATTGCGTTTGTATCGGTCGGACGTTTTCGCCCGAGATCTCACACTGTACAGTTTTTGTCGGGCTCTATAGGACACGAACTTGACAATTATGTCTCTAGGCTTTGAACCCGGATGTTTCCGCTGCCCTAATCGATGCGAGCGATCAATCTCGTCAATGGACAGGTTTGCGCCTAGGTCTTTCGCCATTGCAAGTATTATCTTGTCAGTATCCTCCTCTCCGGCTTCCGGGATTCCAGTGACACGTAGGCAATTGCGGCGACTGTAAATGTATTTGAAAGTTTAAAAGTTAGTCATGGCATAGTTCGTCCACTCCATTTTAATATGTTCAAGGCATTAACTGTGTAAGTTGCAGTATAACACTTAAATAACGTAAAGTACCTATCAAATGTTTAACATACAGTGAATACATGTAATGACATAAAACATCATCTTACACTCAACAAGTATCCGCTATTATTATACCTCACTTCGTTTTCACCTTGTAAAATCCCATATACCCATCCCTGCATAATTTTAGTATGTCATGGCGCTGGAAAGTAATATACACCGAGCGGGGTACAATTTTAAATATACGCCGCGCGTGACTAAAATATACCCCTCGCGTGGGCTTAAAAATAGCTAATCGGTTTTCCGAGACATCCGTTTTAGCTAATGATCAGTAGGCGCTTATTAAAATTTATTTAACAAAAATCAAAGTCGATGAGCGCTTGATTTTCCAACAATATACTTCAGTTTACAATGTACGATTAGTTTGTTCTTTGAAATACAGTATCTGTGTTCGGTTTAATAAAATAAATATCACAGGCATGTTGAGGGGTATAGTAAATATTGCCCCCCACCCACCCACCTCGAAGAGTAATGTCAACCTCGGCCTTCGGCCTCGGTTAACATCACTCTCCTCGGGGTGCAATATTTACTATACCCCTCCATTGCCTATGATATTTATATATTTTATTCCCATACGGTTAGAGCTCGTCTGAGCTGTAGACTACAAGGTTAAAATCTGATAAGAAAGTAACATATTTATATCAATCGTCTAAGTTTCTGCACTCATATGGAACTTGCGGTAGCTTACACAACATTTGGAATTACAATGGAACTTACGAAAGCTTAAAAAAAATTGGCATTAAAATTGAACTTACGGTAGCTAACAAAACAGCTGGCATTGAAATGGAACTTCCGGTAGGTACCACAACATTTGGCATTCAGATGGAACTTACGGGAGCAAACAAACTGTTGGCATTAAAATGGAACTTACGGAAGCTAACAAAACTGTGGGCATTAAAATGGAACTTACGAAAGCTAGCGAAACATTTGGCATTAACATGGAACGTAGGTAGCTAACAAAACTGTTGGCATTAAACAAAATGTTATGGTAGCTAACAACATTTTGGCATTGAAATGAAACTTGCGAAAGCCAACACAACTGTTTGCATTTACGTGGAAATAGGTGTAGTCTTGAAAGAACAGATAAAATGTAATTACACCTTTATCATGGAAAAACATAAAATCCCTACATTGAAATGAACCTGTATATTTTGTAATATTTATGCTTTTGTGCAAACGTTGCAGGGGACATTCAATCCAGACAATATAGACAGGCAGAATATTGGCAAACAATTATTATTATAAGAAAAAAGAGCTCAGAAAAATTGATCTTGAAGGCCTAAATCGGATACTCGCGTCTGAACCAGGATACTTCGTCGTGACACACGAGCGTGGCATTTCGCAATATTGATCAAGAAGACTCTGCCGTCTCAGACGATGCAAATCTAACAAGATCCTGGTTTCAGCGCAACATTTACAGTGTACTTGTATTGCACTGGCACGACACTGCGTGTACAAAAACCTGGCAATAAAGTGTATAAGATCGGATATAATTAACAAGACAAGCAGCATCGTGCTGCAGTGTGATGTAAAAAAAAGCTCTTCTTTTATGTTGTTGGTGTGAGTTACAAAATATACATTGGTACATACAGTATAGTACGAATATTTGTGCATTCACGGAAAATCACAGTTGCCGTGTAGATGGTGTACATTAAATACATTAATTTTTATTATTAAACTATTCAACGTACTAAGTGACTTCTTAATTATGATTTATTTATGTGACCCTGAGCCAACCCTTGATAAACATTTAAGGGTAAACTCATTTGATAATTGTCATTTGTCAAATTCCGCACATGCATTAAGCCCGGGTTTCCGACGACAAGCCTCATATATTCTATTCGGCGATATGTTTGCAAACACGTGTTCAAAGTGTCTAATTTGTGACTGACTTGATTTCGGATGTCGGTTGCAAGTTTGAGTACCCGGTGATAAGACCACTTTTATGCATTTCTTATATTTAGTATTTGAGATGGCTACCCTACAAATCAACATAAGTTGAACTTAATGTCATTTATTCGACTGAAAACTGTTTCTTATTTGCAAAAGACATTTACAATGTATAATGTCTATGTTCGAAAAAGCTTAGTACGAACGGCATATACACTAATGTACATGCTGATTTACTCCAGAGGCATCACTAGCTATCGCTTACAGATACGATAACAAAATATCAAAAAAGTTTGTATTTTACCGATTTCAATACTGTTTTTTGTATTATGATCTATAAGATATCCATTAGAAATGATTTTTGCGAAGTTTTATTTTTAATAACATATTCCTGGACTGCTGCTGTAAATGTAACGGATACACTCTTCCGTTCACATTGACACTTCTTCAGCAATCAAATGTTGTGCAACGTGTGTTGTTTTGTTCCAGTTTTGTTTGTAACTCAACGTGTTGATCGTATATGATCTTCGTTTACGAACACGCGCTTTAAATAGCTATAATTATTTATAAACCACAAAACACCTACGAAATTAGCACATTCATTCTAAATACCGACTGCATCGGTACAACAAGGTTATGGTTGTCGTTTACGCACGGCCTGTTTTGAGATACGGGTCTCAGGATCTTCAACATCTGACATGAGTAAATACGTTATCTGCAATGTCGAGTCATAAACATTGAATGTTGACGTTTTTGTTATGTGATTTTCTTGATGCGATGTATTTGTAAGAAATATCACGATGTTCTATTTCTCATAAATATAATGACTGCTGAAACGTGGGTTAGACATAACGTACTGATATAATAAATTAATTGCGCTTTAATGCGATACATTTAGTATAGAATGACAAAAACGCCGTCATAAATGTTGATTTTGACATTTTTCCATAATATGTTTCATAAGGTTAATACGTTTCTAAATTGATATATTAAAGATGGTGTTGCACTTTTATCGTATTTGGAAACCTGTAACTGTTTTTGGAACCTCCAAAGCCGTTGCTCTAGTCATATTTGGTGCAATATTAACCTGATTTATCACTATACAAAAGGCTACATGATTGTAATTATACAGCAATGACGTAACTTTTCATTTTATTATTTGCCCAGTTAGTTGTAACCATTAAACACGTTTAAATGCATTGATTTACCAATGCGATTCCAATCTTCAATTACCATAATTATGTTGTGAATATACCGAACCGGGACTGGATACAACCAAAACGTGAATACCCTTTGATGATAAAATGTAAATAGACACAGCTATTTGCATACATACAGTAAACATTAACATAGCGCTGACGAGACAAAACGGTGTTTTGTTGAACACTCCACGTAAGGGGGCACTATACGGTTTATCGGGCTTCGGATTCGGGCTGGTGGGGTCTGGGTTCGACCCTTCTTGCACATCTTAATAATGTCAATACCTGAAAACAAATCAAACTTCATTTCAATATTGGTGTGGCTGTGGCTTCACAAAAATGTAAGGAAATTAATTATGCACACAGTTCCACAATAATTTTAACATGCATGATTACCCAATTTTTGGGTTCAAATGTCACCAGTTTTCGCGACCATGTCAGTGATTTTCAACATCAATTTGACATCTTTCCTGAGAACGCGAGCAAACTTACCGGATACTTGCTTGTAACAGAGCAAACTGGGGGTCAACAATTTAGATTTCCCAATAAATTCCTTTGAATGTATGCCCTTTTAAATATCCTGACATAATGGCGTTCAGAGCTAGGCATCCTCATGTAAGAATTGTATGTGCAAGGTGGCTCAACACATACACTGGCTTTACACAGGGCATATTTTCGATTTCACTAAGCATGCAATTCAAAACTCCAGCCCTTTAATCTGATACTTACAACTTCTAAAACAGTCAAAATACTGCTCAGATTGACTGTATCTCTATTTATTAGAAATTTCACCCTTGCCAATTCGAATTTTCGGCTAAAACTGTATAGTGCCACCTAAGCATTAAAATGGCGGGACTTCAGCACTGCTTACTTACACTTTGCATATTGACGAAACAAAAGAGGATCAATTCATCCATTTAATATCTTACATTTTCTTGTCGTTGTTTAAAAAAGTAATTCTGCAAAACAACTACAGCAACAAAATACAACAAACCAAAATCATCCTTTTAAATCGCTGACAACGATATTATTTTTCCATCTGGTTGAAAACGTATTTCTATTAGCTTTACTGAGAGCTTATTGCCGCGGATAACACAAAGATCTAGGCTTTGGATAGTTTGCTTCTTTTCAATATATTACCTTATAACTTCCAAAACCCAAATCACGTATGCGGCCATTCGTACATTAAATACACTAAGATTCGGCTTAAGTCATTTAAATTTCACCGATCGAAAACAGCAACAACATAAGTCTTTTAGTTAAGGTGATAGCCTAGTATTGTATACTTGTAAAGACTTCTTTTACCTATTGCTATTATACAAAAAGTTTTTTTCACATTGATAAAGTGCTGAGTCGTTTTTTTTGTAGGACACGAATCACCAAATGCCTTTGCCTTATCTACTGGACAATCTCCAAACCAACAAACATGCGGCCACACAGACAGTTACAATGGGTTGACTCATTTCAATGTTAAACAACTGTAACCGCATAATTTCGCCATCACTTGAAAAATAAACTAATGTCTTTCCTAAAGGGACCTGATCACAGATTCGTGTGATAATTTTCAGACACATACTATTCTAAAACTTACATTTTCAGAGTCCGAATCACATTGACAAAGTCAACATAAAACATAATAATTTGAATTCCGAAATAAAAAATATGGCGACAGAAATACCAGAGGATCGAACTTGAAATATATCGTTAAATTTTGCACACATGTACGCTTTGTTAGCATTAGTAGTACATTTTACAGTAGCCATAAGTGTGACACATGCCTGGAAAGTAAAGACGCTCACCGTTTATTAAATCTTTTGGACATGAAACCTGCCATTATGTCCGTTTAGAAAAATCACAAAAATTTCAAGCAAAACTTTTAAGTCATCAATTATTATCAATTTTATTTTGTGTTTTTTTTTAATACTAAAAACAATCAGAAGACTCGAGTCGATGTCGTATTAAGGAAGTCACAATAATAATAATCTGTAAAAAAACAAACATCTGAAATCTCATGGTCCGAGGTTGAGAACACCATTTGTCTATTTACAATTTCACACGTCTTATGCACATGCGTTGACTGTTTCGAACGATAAATAGTAGCATGCAATGCAAACAATGCAAATATGATTTAAATCTGAATTTTATACAAAAAATGCATGTTTCCATTCAGACTGTTCAGAACCAAATTGAGGACCCCAGCTCTACTATGGTACGTATAATAACATAATTAATGTCCACGTATATAAATATTGCGCATCCAAAAAGGTCCCAACATTCAGAATAATTAACAGAATATAGAACCATCGAATACTCATTAAAATTAATGTAAATGTTAAGAAAATAGACATTTATTCAGTAATGTACACGTGCGTTTGTTTAACTTGTAAAAGCACACACTACGGAAGTTGCAACGGTTTCATTCATTATTGATAGGTGATTAGCTATATCATTTAGCTGTAAAATCAAATGATCTAAAGAGTATCATGGAGACAAAATAATAAATATTGACATAAAGTACTAAATGGATTGCCATTTTCCGCATTATACTAGTAGTTTCGTATTTAATTTAAGTGACCCCAAGTATCATATACGTTTGCACACTTGAAAAAATAATTATTTTGAAAATATTTAATAATGATGATTGCAGTACTACCCAGCCATGCAAATTAATTATCAATCACTAATCAGATATGGTTTATTGTAATAATCTTTCAATGGAATAAATTATGACATTTCATTTAATATTCACTTGAGGGATGTATGTGCAGATCGTTGATGCACATCTACTTTCTTAATCACATGCAAACAATGTTTAAGAATATGTTGGAAATAACAGTATACAAACAATACTGTCTCCGGTGACATAAAACGGCACTGAAAAAAATCTTAGTTTCTTTCGAATGTTATGACAATTTCCCAAAGGTTTCGTATTGGAATTTTTATTGTCATTAAAAATGGCGCGTTGTCAGTGAATTCCCATCGGCATACTCAACGTTCCACCGATCACTGCATAATCAAGGCGTTTTGTCGTTGTTTTTTCCGGTGTTTTACAAATGCCCGGATGTACTGACAATACAGTTGTCTAGACGAAAACATGATTTGTTTGCCATTCGAGCATTGGTTTTTGTTACTCGGTCCCATGTTGACTTTGACAAGAATGTTATAGAGACAATTAAGTACATTAACTCTTTTTTCAGTGAATTGTGTCTTGGCGAATTTGACAATTCAGCTCCCATCATTATTTTATAATGCATTTAGTATATTTAAAAGTGTATGTAGTTTACAAACAATGTATAAAAAACATTTAAATGCAAATAACGAACTATGTACCATTGGTTCCTAGAAAAGCATGGAAGATCTGCACTTCTACGAAATCTTGATCCGCGATTCTTGGACAGTGGTTGAACACGTGCGAATGCACACGTATGGTGACTCAGAGATGCATGTCAATAATATTATATAACAAATTTTGCGCGCACGCTTAATAACTCATATGAAAGAAGTCACGTGTTTTCTTAATACTTCTACGCGGGAACGTTATAGAAGAATAATGCCAATGTCAGCTCAGTGCCATCGTATTAAATAAGGATTTGTCAAACAGATGTGTATGAAATACAAGACAAACGTATCTGAAAACAAACCCTCAAAATCGAGATCATAAAAATCACTGAAACGATGGCATTACACATTCACAGTGGTAGTTTATACAAAACGACTGTAATTCTTTCAAATTAAATGTCCGTTTGACGATGGGTGAAGAAACAATGTTTATGTATTAGTAGCTTCTTTAGTGATGTAAAATACTCTCAACCGTAGCACAAATGTGTATAATATTTGGCAGGAAATATGTGTAACATGCCCATTAACACGTGACATGCATGCAGCATTACACAGCCGTGCCTCGCGCGATTGTCGGGTTATTTAACAATGCAATGGCGCGCATGCGGATGTCAGTAAAAATAAATCAGCTGCATAGTATGCCATGTTGCAAAAGATAAACAACCGTTACACGAGACAGGTAAAACAATAATGAATACAGCAGAGGAAAACTATCACGCAAGAAACACGTAGGTTATTTCCCTGGCAGAGGGGTATATGGATGCGAGATTATTTCTTTGTCTATACGTAATCAGTACCTATATATTACTTACGATCATGAGATGTCTGAATTAAACAATCGGTAATATATTCATATATTTTTTAAACAAGGCAATAAGCCCAAAACACACTAATAGTATGGGACATGAACTATTGGAATGTATTTGAATATAATTTGAGTAAAGTCTCAACATTGGACGATAGTCAAGTTGTCTACAGTAACCAATATTTGTTGTTTAAGAAATTGTTTTTCGATTTATCGTTGTTTATCGGCCAAAAAACATCGATTTGGTGTTCTGATGCGCAGGAATTAAACCACGAGGGCGTTAGTTGTTTATCGGCCAATAAACAATGATTTGGTGTTCTGATGCGCAGGAATTAAATCACGAAGGCGTTAGTTGTTTAATAGCCACTCATCAAAACGAAAAAGAGTCCTTGCTTTTATGGTCTTGCAGGTGAAAGTTAAAAATGCCTATTTCACAGTGCGAGAAGTGTAACGTTGCATGTTCACAATTCAGAAATCATGACTGTGCATTGAATATGTCGCCAGATGGTGATTGTTAACTGACAAAATCACGAACAGTCACGTATAGTTCGACCAGCCTAATTTGGCCGGCCTAAAACTGACAAAATCACTAACAGTCACGTATAGTTCGACCAACCTAATTTGGCCAGCCTAAAACTGACAAAATCACTAACAGTCACGTATAGTTCGACCAGCCTAATTTGGCCGGTCCAAAAATAGTAACTGTAAATAAGATACAGAAAGGAATCGAACTAATTAATGGAAAATTAAAGTTTATACATATAATATGAAATTGCGGTATAAAAATGTTTTGAGTCAATCTCAGGGCAGCAAAATTACCTTGTCAGTATTACAAACCCGACAGGTTACCAGTTGCGGCACGGATACCTCGATAGCACAATGTCGATAATACAGGTATTGAATGTGAACTTACCAGTCATTGTGACCGCTCAACTTCGGTTGTGTATGTTTTGTTGTTATAATTAGGCCGACCAATTTATATTGGTCCAATTATACTGTATCTTATTTACCTTCTATTCGAAATTATATACAACATGAACATCCGAATGTGATAAAGGTAGTACACTAATGGGTTTAGATATAAGTTTGAAAATGCACAATTTTAAGAATAGAACATTCTCATTGAATCTTTCGATTGGAAGATCGTGCACTTTAGTCAGATTGATGTTTAAATGCACATTCTCAACAAAGTCACCAAAATGCTATTGAGCTTTGTACCCCCCCCCCCCTAAAAAACACAAAAAAGCACACACACACAAACACACCACAAAAACAATACGCCTCTCCTTTAACCACGTGTTACAAATATTGCTTCAACAGTCTATCTAGTTCACTGAATACGATTGATAAGCGTGCACGTGGAAATCTACTAGATATAATTAACGTATTTCAAAATGCACTCATGTTCACGGATTGTGCACTTGAGCAGGAACAAACAAATCAACTTGTATCTGAGCGATTCACAATCACACAAAGCGCGTTTGTGCAACTGCAGTAATAAACAAAGCAATTCGAACACCGTGGGCTACTGACAATTATTTTTTTCCTATAACATTGGTTATGTCCACGTATATGGTGATGAATTATCCTTGGTATTCAGGATATACATGCGCTTTTTACTTCTTGTAATTTTTTTTACACTGAACAGTAACCTTACTTTCTTTATTATTATTAAATAAGTTACAATATTACACAATACTACATAAAATACAATTACGTGTTTTTATTACCGCGTAAAACATTATTGAATGAATTTTAATAAAACCTGTGTGTTTTACGCGGTAATATAAACACGCGTTTTTTCATACATTATTATTTAACAATATAATTAAATGTTTCTTTTTAGTAAAGAACGGTGTTTTTGCTTGTTCGATTTCGGACATATGAAAAAAAGAGGCATTAAAATGCACCGAGCTTCCCACGCAATTTATACTTTTCATATAAAATCCCATATGTCCGCAGTCTGGGACCTCACTCAGCAAGTTAAATGAAAGGGCTTTAGACACAGATCATTGGAAAAGTAGTAGAAATTGTCAAGGCATACCTTACTGACGCAACCTATTACTTTCCGAGTACATTCTCAGGAATAACGGGTAACGTTTGTAATATCATGGCTAATAGCGTAGACATAAATGGTGGATGCTAAATATCGGTATCAAAACACCACTTGTGGACAATTTTTACATGCTCGCATAAAATATTCGCAGCCAACAGTGTTATTTTTTTAATTCTTCAAACGGGCGTATTCATGGCATGAATATTCATGGCGTATCCATGGCATGATGCATACTCCTGTACGCACGGAAGTACACAACGAAATAGCCATAGAAATAATTTGATGAAAATATAAACACGAAAAACGACTCATAACGGATACCTTACCCTGGTGCAGCAACTTAAAATATTAAAAAGTCAAAAAGTCAAAAGTTTATTGGCAATCCGGCAAACTGCCTTTGGCCAAATACATATACACAAATGCAAAAAAATATGGCCGAGACAGGGAATCATACACTATAACGTATTTAAAGATGAATACATATGTGATTCAAGAAACATTTGCATATAAACAAACAGTAACAGTACATATTACAATATAGTACGTTTTTGTTAGTAAACAAGCAATTATGAAGCAGCTAAACGATTATATTCTCACATCTAAGTTTGAAAGCTTCTACCAAAAATTTTGACATGTTTTTGAGTTTTATAACATTTGTGCTAGACATCATTGAAATGAATTTATTTATGTTAGGCCAGGATGACCTGATATTATATTTTGTACGCAATTCGTTATATAATGGACAACACAGTAAAAAGTGATATTCTGATTCACATACATTTTGGTTACAAAGTTTACACTTGCGTTCTTGTCGGGTTAATCTATTATATCTGCCAACTTCTATTTCAAGACAATGAGAACTTAATCGAAATTTGCTCATATGAATTCTGGCCTTTTCAATGGGAATGCAATCAAGGTATTTTTCATATTCGAAGCTTTTTTTAAATTTTAAGTAGAATTCCATTTTGGGCTGTGATGCTAATTTATCATTCCACTCTTGTACAAATTGATCTTTTAGTCTTTGAGTTACCATGTATGCAATGTCACCTGTGATATCTGCTGTATTAAGCATAAAGCCAAAACCTAGGTTGTCTAAAGTTGATTTCAAAGATTTGCACCATAGTTTGTTGTTCGTACAATTGAAATTAGTTAATATATTGATCTGATCCATGAACACTTTGTATAATAATGAGTTATTGTTATTTACAATTTTCATCCAATAACGTAATGCCCTAAGTTTGCATATAACGGCTAAAGGGAATCTACCCAATTCACCGAGTACAGCATAGTTAGAAGTAGATTGTTTTACACAAAGAATATTTTTGCAGAATTTGTAATGTAATTTATCAATATCAGGGTTGTCATAAATGCCCCATACTTCAGAACCATATAGTATAATTGGTGTTACTAAAGAATCAAATAGAGCTAGTTTGGTTTTGATATCTAATTTGACACGGCTAAAAATAGATACAAGATGATGATATGCTCTTAGTGCTTGTTCATTTAATATTTTTACAGTGTTGGACATATTTCCAGTGTAGTGAAATTTTACACCCAAATACACAAAACTATCAACAATTACAATACGTTCATTATTTACTGACCATGAATAGTTGCACCTGCTTTTTCGTTTTTCAAATATGCATATTTTCGTTTTATTAACGTTTATTTTATATTAAGGCGAACCGAAGGTTACGATAATGTCAGTAACTTTACGACAGTGAATATGGGGTGTATTGGTTCTTTTTTGTTCAGGTGTAAATTAACATAACCTAACTGTACATGTAGCTGTAAAATTATTTCGTGATGTACTGTCTTCTGTCTAGGGTTAACAATAAATATGGGATGTTGTTGGTAAAAACGGAAATTGGTGCATATAAAATAATGTAAAAGCATGCAAACACAGTTGACTTATTTCTGAAGAAAAAACAGCGTAATAACTTACAAATAATCAAATTATCAAATTCAACGATCGTCTATTGACATTTCACACCTTATTTGTAGTAAACGAAGGACTGAATTCGAATCCCCAACGTTATTAATGTAAACATATTTATTTCTTAAGAATTTCGAAAGAATATATATGTTTTCTATACAATTAAGTTCAGACAAGAAATGACAGGAAAGACATAACTGCCCATGTAGTTTCTTTCTTTGATACGAACTGCTCACATAAAATGGCGTTGCTTTTATGAAAAGTGGCGTATTCAACAAACCTTGTACAGTGAAAAAGTGTATAGGTATATAAGCAGATGGAAAGTAGTACTTAATAGCTTATTGTCAGTGTATTCAAACGCGGATATTTTCCTTTCTTAACCCTGTCTATATTTGGACGGCGTTAGCCCAACGTCGTCGGGTGCTGGTCGTGGTGGCCCGATGTCTTTCACTAACAACATTCTCTGTACTAAACTCTATATCCTCTAACTGCTTTTTACGTCCCTGTTAGTTCAATGATATCTTTATTTCCTCTCTTTTATTTTCTCCCTCTCCTTGCATGTACGCACAGTTTCTATTTGCTTTCTCCACTAATACTGTTAATCTATCACTTTACATAAATAACATAAACATAAATCCCTGTGCATTGATATTTTATTCTTTCCTACTCACTCCTCCCCCTATCTAACATTCTCCTACTTTAACCTGTCTCTCCCAACCTCTCTCCTCCCCACCTTTGTGGCCCCCTCCCCACCTCTTCCCGTATCCACCTCTCTTCTACCCACCTCTGACTTCTTCCTAATCTCTCACCCTCCCCACCTCACTCCCTCCCCACCTCTCCATATCCACCTCATCTCTCACCTTCTCCACCTCTCGTCTACCCACCTCTGGCTTCCTCCTCATCTCTCACCCTCCCTACCTCTCTCCCTCCCCACCTCTCTATATCCTCCTCTCTCCTTCCCACCTCTGACACCGTCCCCACCACTCTCCCTCCCCACCTCTCTTCTACCCATCTCTGACTTCCTCCTCATCTCTCACCCTCCCACCTCTCTCCTATCCATCTCTATCCATCCAACTAAACTTTTCCGTAATTGGTTTGCAATTGTATATATATACAATGCAAACCAATTACGGAAAAGTTTAGAAACCTAATTACATTTTAACAATGTATCTATTATAATTGCTTTGTAAATAATACTTGAATGACAATTAATAGAAATATAAAAGTGAGATACTTATATTCTTTGTTAACTTCTATCATTACCTAATTTCCTATTTTTCTTATCCATGTGTTAGTTTTGAATATGGCTAAAAATCAACTGTATGCTTAAGAGCTAATAAATTTGGTAGTTGTTGTTGCTAGCGGGCGCCGTTTTATACATGACGAAATTCAATATGAAGATGGTTTATCGATGTTTTACCGACACAAACATCTATCAATTATGGAAGACCGGTTCATCAACGAATAATAAATGCCAATTTAAGAGGATTCCGCAGAAATTGATTCAACTTTTGAATGTTATAAATAACTATTCGAATTTCGATACTTGTTTTTTCAACAAGCTTATAATTTTCATCCGATAGACGTGCTTTTGCTAGTGTATAAGTCGTAAGTTTTTCGATAAAATGTGGATTAAGTTTAATTACTCTTTTGTATGCACAAGCTTTAGTCGAAGATGGTATTCAACGCTGATCTTTGTGTAGACGATAAGAATTCCAGAAAATAGGTTTCTAATTCAATGTTTATGGTGCCCCAGCAATAAGGCTGCATAAATATGCAAACATTCGTACAATCCAAATTGAATTTAAACAGCTCTGGTAATTAAATATACGCATAATCCGCACCATGTCTTAAATTTTTTCTTTGTTGACTTTTTTCCCTACCGATTTATCGAATTTAAACAATCACGCGCCCAGCGAATTTAAATCATCGCACATTGCAAGCAATTGCAAAAGTTACGATTAACCACTGTATCATATTTTTGTAAGCACAGCATCTACAATGTTTATATTGAAGCTGTTCAAGTCGTAAATGTAAACAATATATACATCTTGAATACACTGGTGTACATGTGTGAATGCACAATTGTGTGCGCTATATGCACGCTATATAGGACTACATGCCGCATAACTTATGTGGGGATTGGTCATGAAATTATTTATACGGCCTTTCTCCCCCCTACTTCTGATTCAAGTAGGGCAGTTGTCAGTTACTGGCATAAGTATGTGCTCAGGAAAAAGTGTGAGTGGTTTAACTGACCGCCGTGATATGACTAATATACTGTTAAATTCCAAGATCCGCTTTTCTTAATCCACTTGTTTTGAAATGACGAATTTTGGGCGCCTTCCCATTAAATTGAACTCTACTGTCGGATTGCACGTACATTTTAATCACATTGAACGAACTTAAAGTTTGATGACCTGTCACATAGTAAACGTTTGAACCGGATTATGGTGGGATAAGTACTATATTTAAGAAAAGCAGAACTAATTTGTATTGTTTTGTTTATTAAATTCTAACATGATACGCGCTATTTTTTCTATAGACGAAGAACAAAATAATCGTTGTTAAACAACTCAATAAACAACGAAGAAAGTAGTCCAGATTGTGAGGGGAGCATAGTAAAATGTAGTTCTCATTACAGTTGCAAAAATAGTTGTCAGATCAAGTTAGAATCTAAATAATATTCGCATTATCGTTGTTTATCGGCCAATAAACAGCTCTTTGTCGTTCTGACGCGTGACTTTTAAAAGACTCGCGCGAACGCCCTCGTGTTTAAATGCCTTCGCATCATAGCTCCATATTGTTGTTCATTGGCCGATAAACAACGATAAATCGAAAATAAGTTCATAATCAGTAGATGGTTGTTCTTCCTGGCGGTTCGACATTTGTACTTGTATTGTATTCATTCGACATCAGTTTCATTCAAGTTTACGTCTCAAAATCATGTTCCGACACTTTTCTCATGTAATCAGCCGTTACTGTGTTTATCGGTACTTCAAATCATACAAAAGGTCCTTCAAGAACATAGAGTTAAACTTTAAAGGGACCTGTTCACAGATTGGCCAATTGACAATTTCAAATGTTGACATAGATCCGCCACCCCGCAAAAATACATTATAATTGGCTAATAAGCCTATTAATCTTTAAAATCATCAAACAGATATACTCAGAGTTGAAAAATGATAAGGGACAAAAAGAAATTAATATTTTTGTTTAATTTTCGTACCAGCAACAACGTGTAACAAACATAATAAATGCAACAATATTGTTCTACAGTAAAGTGGACATATGCCACGCGCATGCGTTAAAACCGTTACAAAACCAGTGTAAGCTATAAAAACCAAAAGTAGCGACGATTTGCTTTAGGCTATTATGCCAGCAAAAATAACATACAATAAGACGTCAACATATATTTGCTAATATGTAAGCAAAATTGACATACACAAAGACGTCAATAAGTATATGCAATGTATGTAATCTAGAACTCCAATTAGCTCACAGTAGGTGAGGATCTAGGAGCAGAAGGGCGCTGCTCAAGAGCGGGGGGAGGTGTGTGTGTGTGTGGGGGGGGGGGGGAGAGGTAGTCGGACTGACATTGTCTAACCATTTTAAACGTGGTATCTTCATTTGTTATTGAATATTTGTACAGATATATTATACTTGAAAAGATATTATAACATGATACTCGCTAATTTTTCGATAGACAAAGAACAAAATTATCGTTGTTAAACAACCCCGAAACCAACTCTCTGTCGCTTTGATGCGTGGCTATTAAACAACTCTGGCTAACGCCCTCGTGGTTTAATCCAAACGCATCATAACTCCAGATCATTGTTTATTGGCCAATAAACAACGATAAATCGAAAATTATTTCTTAATTCAACATGCGCTTGCTGATCAGTCCAGAGTGGTGTCAGGGGTGAAGAGGAAAAGGGGGGGGGGGATAAAGGCGAAGAGAACAGAACACTGCTATATCGCTCTGCATCTTTCCCTACCACATATATCACATATATCAAGTATATAATAGCATCCATCCATGTTTTCCAATGCATGTGTAAGTTTACAACACAATTTATAACATATTATTACAATGTTTCACACAAGTCATATTGAGAAGCACACCATATTTTCGAATTGCTAAGATTGCCAAAAGAATATCTATATACGTACTAGCATATGTTATTTACTATGGATTTATATATTCTCCATAGCTAATACTTATGTAAATATTAAGAATTCAATTCTATTGGGAATAGTATTCAATACCAACACAAACTTACTAGTATTTTATACTAACAATGGCAATGTATACATGCATTTCCATGTAAGTATCTAATATATAATATTATTTTCAAGTTATAATAACAAGCAATATCAGTTCTGCTGTAATCATGTAGCTTGATTAATATATTTATATATATTGTCTCAACAGTAATGTTAATCTCAATGAATCAAAAAGTGCGAAAAAGAAAACATAATAAAACCAAAGTATTATCAAAAACAAATAAGTGTCAGAATACAAAATGCAGACAAAACTACGAACAGTACATAAAGAACCCGTTCAGTCTGTTAAAAAGTATTAGGAAAACACACGAATCTTATAATAAAAATACAAAGCATAAAAAAACGTAACAACTAGATACCTGCTG
Organism: Congeria kusceri; assembly: GCA_027627225.1. NCBI lineage: Eukaryota > Metazoa > Mollusca > Bivalvia > Myida > Dreissenidae > Congeria > Congeria kusceri. The sequence goes on from CM051036.1 coordinate 31,563,230, forward strand.
TAGGTAAAACAAACGTCTTCTTTGGCTGTCTTATTCGCTCTGTACATCATTACCATAAAATGTATTTATGTGCCAAACTAGGATTTCAAAACTTCTGCATGAATGAAGAATTATAGCGCGGATATTAGAGCGATTAAGCCAACAAGGTTACAGACGGACGGATTGACAGACAGACATCAATTACAGAAACAATATGGCTCCACCACTGTTGGAGAGACATCAGAAAGACAATTTAATTGAACAAAAAAACAGTGATCCAATCGCAATTTCAAGCATCTAGTTTGAGGTTACAAAAATAAAAGAATGTATTATTAAAATTACATTCCAATGATTTCCAAAACAAAACTGACAAATAATCTTAAATCTCGATGGCTTTTATATAACAGTAGTGTTGTTTTCATATTTATACCCTCGCATAAAGGTCATTAAACAACATAGCTGCGTAACCTAATTGTATTTATATAACAGTAGTGTTGTTTTCATAATTATACCCTCGCATAAAGGTCATTAAACAACATAGCTGCGTAACCTAATTGTATTTATATAACAGTAGTGTTGTTTTCATAATTATACCCTCGCATAAAGGTAATTAAACAACATAGCTGCGTAACCTAATTGTATTTATATAACAGTAGTGTTGTTTTCATAATTATACCCTCGCATAAAGGTCATTAAACAACATAGCTGCGTAACCTAATTGTATTTATATAACAGTAGTGTTGTTTTCATAATTATACCCTCGCATAAAGGTCATTAAACAACATAGCTGCGTAACCTAATTGTATTTATATAACAGTAGTGTTGTTTTCATAATTATACCCTCGCATAAAGGTCATTAAACAACATAGCTGCGTAACCTAATTGTATTTATATAACAGTAGTGTTGTTTTCATAATTATACCCTCGCATAAAGGTCATTAAACAACATAGCTGCGTAACCTAATTGTATTTGAAATGGTTATATTACTTGGGACAAACATGACGAAACATTGATTTCACCAGAGCTTTAAATTGTCGGGCACGTACATTTCACGAGTTGTATCTAGAAAAATATATGATGTACGAAGCAATTAAATCGTAAATATATTATTAATAATGATACAATGAATACGTATTTAAATGAAAATTAATTAACTAAATGCAAGAACAGAGTGGACTTGGACCAAGTTGTCAACAATTTGGCATTTGCTGAGACAGTAACTTTTAGACTGTTTTTCGTTCGTACACATTTAGTTTCAGTTAAGCTTTGAAAATATCTTACAATTAGTCTTAAACACGTGTTTTTCTAGTACAGCACTCAAGTAAAATGTTATGTAAATAGTAGTTCACTCACACACTCCTTTATCGCATGGAATGTAGTCGTGATATGTACTAACTCTATAATCGGCATGCTTCTATTGCTTTTATCATACTGTATTGTTATAGTATAAAGATTATTAAGATGTAACTGCTGTTGCATTATCATACTCCACCACAAATCTCCAACAAAACAATGCTTGCTTTCCCCAATGGATTTTCGGATTGATTCACTGATACACGAACAACCACAGTGCACTCTGCGTCAAGTGTTCGGAATCATAGACTGGCATTCTGGAACGCTGGAGGTTTTGCCATCAGATAAACACAGGCGCATAGACCACTTATTCAAAAAGCATATTGGACGCGTGTCGTGGGCAAACCAGGCTTATTGCATGTGCGTAAAGTGTCGTCCCGGCTCAGCCTGTGCAGTCCGCACAGGCTGATCCACGACAGCACTTTCCGTATACAGTGGATTATGTTTAGAAGAGACTTCCTTGAAACAGAAAATACCACAAAAACGGAAAGTGCCGTCCTGGATTAGCATGTGCGGACTGCACAGGTTAATCCAGGACGACACTTTACGCACATGCATTCAGCCTGGTTTTCCCACGACACGCCTCATATTATTTGAATTTAGTGTAAAGTAATCAGACACTTTAAACGCGACGACAATTATCTTTTGTAAACCGATTCAAAAAAAGGGTAAAATAATTGTGTTCGAAATGCACGCCTTAAACATAGAACGTAGACTTACGAACAAAATCGATACGCGTTACAAGATTTGTGACTATTAATAGAACGTTGACTTACGAACACAATCAATAAGTGTTACAAGTTTTGCGATTATTAATAGAACGTTGACTTACGAACAAAATCAATAAACGTTACAAGTTTTGCGTTTAGTTAATAAAACGTTTACTTACGAACAAATAAGCGTTACAATATTTATTATTACTAATCCCGATTCATAATGAAACTGATGTCTCGAAAGGATCTTATATACAGCATTCACACACATTTAGGAACATAATTAGGCCATAAAAATTAGATTCTAGGTGTATCGTCCTTGGGCTTGTAGGTTTTCGGATTCCTGAACGAAAAAAACAATTTTGACAATGTGAAAAATCGAGTTTGAACGCGTAAAAAAATTGAAGAAAAAAATGGACTTTTAGGTGTTTTTACTAATATTTGTAAAACATAGCTTGCAAATAGTCAATTTACCCAGTTGAAATACTGTGTTACAGTAGGCTCCCAATATGAAGATGATATATAACAGTTTAGCAAGTAATCATTTGCTTTAGCTTGTACCACTGCCATAAATAAGTTGTGAAAGAAAAATGGGTTTTTGTATCGACTTGTTGTTTGTTTTTTCCTGCCTGGTTGGTAGGTTTCGAAAAATCATGAGGACGCTAAACATAGAATCAAATTTGTATGGCCTTATCATCTGTACAAAGGCTTAACAAAACAGGATTTTGTCTTTATATACCCAAACTTGTGTACCAGTCTTTGGTGTGATGATGTATAAGAGTAAAAAGATTTGTCGTTCGAGATGTCAATTTTTACTATCATTTTAAACTAAAAGTAACTACGCCCAGACAGTTATATTTATAGGCAAAAATCACAAAATTTCCAAACATGAACGTATTTTAAAGTTATTAAACAAAGTAGTTCCATTTACTGAAGTACTGTATCAAATCAAAAGTTCAAAGAGTTCTGAGGCATTCAACCAGCAACAAGTTTATGTTGTTATCATTGTTAAAAGTGCATTTGCGTAAATAAAATCAATACAAGAATATAAACTGTGAACTTTGAACAGATTTAATACAGTTGCATTATATCCGCTTCATTACATTATATATGATCATATTTTTAAGAAACAAAAAATCACCTTCCCTAACATGGCAAAAAGACTGATAGTGAAATTTGTGTATACTTGTTTATTATACAACAATATACAACAAAGTTGTTGGTTTATTGTTTACAAAATAAATGTATGTTCAATGCAGTTAACAGAAAGAATCACATACATGCATGTTCATGTATATAACTAATTAACGGGCTAGAAAACGTTGTTGGGTAAAAAACGACTCGAAAGAAAACAAGATTCATTCCATTCTTAATATTTGGTATGCTTATTTTGTAATTACAGAGCCACGCGCTCGGTTGAGGTGAAATAATTTTTACGTCGAAATACACGCACTTAATATGCATGTTTATATGCTGGCTCATATTTCGAATATATTCATTAAATTCAGTAGATCTATTATAAATTATAATCGATGACAAAAACTTACAGTAAACAGAAAGCTGCAAAATGAACAAATGACGGACGCTTCGATATCAGAGATAAAAATGAACGATCTTAAACCGGAAGATAGCGTCAAAGTAGCCTTAAAACCAGTAAGCACCAGAACATGTCATACTGTATGTAACAGAAGAGCTGAGCATTTACAAATGCCATTTTCTTAACGGCTCGTAAATATTCACAAATATATCACGCACTATCAAAACAGCGTCTGTTTTCAGTCCAGCTGATAAAGAAATATGCACAAAAGCATTTACACACCAGTTATGATATACAACATCTAACAGTGCAACAGCTTCAGAAAAACTAGCTTTCTTGCAGTCAATGTTCGAGAAGATTTAACAGAGAACCTACATCCGTCTAGCATAATCAACATAAAGACCTGTAGTTTTCCCATCTCTAGAACTCATCTAGTGCACTATCGACAGCGAGATATTTTCTTCTTTTGGCATGTGCCTTCACAAGGACATGCCCGATAGATAAGGCCATACACATTTGATTATATGTTTAGCGTCCCAATGAATTTTCGAAACCTACCAACCAGGCAGGAAAAAACAAACAAGGAGTTGATAATTTTTTTTTATTTTACAATGTATTCATGGTAGTGGTCCAAGCTAAAGCAAATGTTTACTAGCAAAACTCTTATGTATCTTCTATTAAGAACCTACTATTACACAGTATTTTAACTGTGTAAATTGACTACTTGCACAATATTGTTTTACAAATATTGGGAAAAAAAACCTAAAAGTCATTTTTTAAATATACGCATTCCGATTTTTCACATTGTCAAAATTGTTTGTTTTTTTCGTTCAGGCATCCAACGATTTTTCACATTGTCAAAACTGTTTTTTTTTCGTTCAGGCATCCAACAACGTACCGGCCTAACTGCATGTTACCAGTTGCAAATAATTATGCTGAATAATGTAACAACAGTAAATTTCCAGAACACATAGGAAATGCTAATAGTTGTTGTGAATCTTGACACATGACGTTCATGTTTATGAATAAAAACACAGTAAAATAGTGAGTTCAATCAATATGTATCAATATTAATAGTTAATAAATAAATTAATTTATTCAATGTTTAACACCAATGTTTCCCAATTAGCAAGAGAAGAAAGGGTACCAAGACGGTGAAAAAAATCGCAGAAGTATCACCCCTGAACATTAAGTACACCAGGGCCCGTATTCAATCGCAGAAGTATCACCCCTGAACAGTAAGTACACCAGGGCCCGTATTCTACAGCACACTTATGCAGGTAACAGGTTGTAATACTATAGCGGGAATACCGGCATGTGTTCACGTCTCGGTCACGCGGGGTACTCGGGTCTCGGTCACGCGGGGTATTCACGTCTCGGTCACGCGGGCTGCAGATGTTTTGGTATAATGATTATGCCAGAAGTACGATGAAATTCGTTGCGACCATTAATATATGTATATGAACTGTGGGGCGTTAAACGTTCTAGCGACTATTACAAGATCAACATTCAGATGTCTGACTGTCCATTTTGGGCAAACCCTGTAATCAAATATTGACTTGATCTATTACTTTGCAAATGCCGGTGACACAGACAGTAAGCTAATACGTTCAAGGTTACGATGTCTGATTTTTATTAAGCACATTATAACAATTGACTGTAAAACTGATTTTCTGCTGAATCAGCACAAAGGATGTGTTTGAGTCTTTTTACATTTCAATTTAAATTAAATAAAAAATCAGACATCGTTATGCTCAGTGAAACATTTTTGCAAAAGATAAAGGTCTCATTATAATATGCAACAGGGCATAACAAGGTTGTGTGTTTCTTCGATGTATTAAGATGATAAAGATTGCATACACGATAGCACATGATAGTTGAAATGCGCAAATAATGTACCGAAATAAATGTATCTGTAATATTCAATATTTTATACCCCATTAGTAGGATATGCCAGTCAGATTATACTTACATGGTAATGATTACGCTAAGATTATGATTATGTTGAACCGCTCGTTAGATGGGGTTGCTCTTTATGTACTCATTTAATGCATAGAAGTTTTCTATAATTTACTGGCGTATCAACATTAAGTCCGAAAAATGGAATTAACTTAACAGTGCTAAAAAATATAGAACGCACATGTTTCCAATACATTGTATAGATTTTAACACGAATGTAATTAATATCCTGAAAACTACGTTTTTGTCTTGTGCGTTTAATATATGCATACAATCTATGATGTACCAGACAATTTAGGAAAACACCTGAATAAAGTTCTACTTAACTTGAAAAACAAATAAAATTACATTTATTAACAACCCTTTTAAGTACAAAATAGGGCCCATATACAAATAACATCATGCAAACACAGAACTTTTGATCTGACATTTAACATTATCACACGAGCACACTCATACAAAAAGGGGTTTTATTGATATTCTAAAATAATCACAATAATATTCAACAGATAGGTATCAATTTCAACAACTTAGCTACTGGACAAAATCTATACAAGAAACGTTATACAAAGTGTAGCCAACTAGCTTCCAATTCAGTCGGTGTCGTTTTAGCGTAACATATAATCTCGTAGTTCTTGGAATCGTTACTATCCCAGTACACTTGGTCATTCACCGTGTAACTCACCGCGAACGAGATCTTGTTGCCCGGCCCCACGTTTGACGGTGACACTATAGTGAAAGAGAACCGATCCGTGGCGCCGTCACAGGAGTTTTGAACATACGACGCCATGACGTCATAGAACGTAACCCAGTTATTCACACTATATCTTACTCGTACACATTTGTGGAAACCAATATTCGCGACTCTTACAAGACCCGTTATAGCCATATCCGTGATTACACAATTTTCTAATGATACCTTATTCGCCATTACTTTAGCAATAAAATCAGGATTCGTACACGGTTGTGGGAATAATAAATCCAAATACCGACTCCCAACTTCTTGTCGAGCGACTTCCACCCCGACTTTTAAATCTTTAATGGCGGAAGCTGGAATTCGGGGAGGATTTTCGGCGTCCATGACATGCCTTATGGATTCTAGATCTAAGCCCATGGCGTCTGCAAACCGCACCATCTTCTTACATCCGGGTGTTCCCGGTGGAGTTTTGTTGGTTTTTAGAGACGAAGACTTCCGGAGCTGTGCCCGATTGGTGTTAAACTCTGGCTCTTCGTAGTCGGGACTTTCGGTGGCGGTCAAAAGGTACCGTCGTACGTTTTCATCACTCGTGCGATCTTTCCCTTCAATTTGCACTGTTAATTTGGCCAGTTTCATTTCCAGACTACTGTTCGAGTCCGTCTTTAGTATGCCATTTGTTTTATTATCGATAGATTCCGGTTTAGCGTCCGTTGACGTTTCATTCACAGATGTTGGCAACTCTGATTTCTGAAGTTCCAGAGTCACAGCCTTTGTCAGGTATTCCTGGTCTACTGGTTTGATCATTTTAACTTCATCCGGGGACCCAACAGAATCCAGTGAAAAATAACTGATATCACTTCCGTGACATACCCCGCTCTCAGGTGAGCCGATTGTCTGACTGTCCACCGAGTCTAAATCATCCATAGAGTTCACAAAAACACCTTCTTCCGAGCCTACCTGAGACAGGTTTCCTTTCGGGGAGGGGTATTCAATTTCGTCCACTGAAGTTCCCTCAATATCCATATTTCTCGATCGTTTCGTTTGCGTTTCGAAAGAATCGGGGTGGATATCGATCAAGTGATCCAACTCGGATTGGTGAAAACGCCTGTTGGCAAATCCAATCACATGTCTATTATGCTTTGGAACTCTCACGAACGTCGAGCACGTACTGAAACTGTCTAAATAACTTTCTTCCGAGTAGGATAGGTTTCTAGGAAAAAATCGTAATAAGAAATCTTCTGGCAAAACTTCATATTCGACCATTATAAAGAATGATCGATTAATGCCAACTGTTCTTCACAATAGGTAGACTTCGGTAGTTACTTAATATCTCAAAACCCACATTTGTAGAATAAATATATCACTTTTCAAACAATTATGGTTGTTTTACCTTGAAGCGTCCTTCACCTTCTAAAACAGAAAGTTATACGGCTGTCATTGAACTATCCTCTACTCTGTAAAAGAAGCTGCAAGTAAACGACTGACACAACTAAGATAAAGTTAAACAAATATTGTGTGTAAACGTATCTTATATAACATCCGATAGTTATATATGTGAACAGTCCTTTCGCCTCAAATTTCAGTTTATCAACATTTCCCCAAGTCTGCAATATTTATAATATTGATCGTCCTTGACCTTACTTTATTTTTATTCACAACCAACATAGCGAAATCTAAAAATAGATCTCTGCTTACCGGCCTATTTCTAGAATGTACTAGAAAGCCGGTCTAAAAATCAATGTATTGTTTACCGGCTTCTACGTTTTGTTACTGTTGCTGGCCGGTATAAAGATTACGTGAAATCAAAGCAATACATGTTTTGGTGCACGTAATTTGGCTTTTATGTTAGTGAAATAAATTAAAAATTTTAAATGGTAAAACAAATAAATCTAGGGCGTTTATACATGTATAGTTTTTACGGTTGCTCATAAAGTCGGTCGTATTTGTGAATTGTATGTTGCATTTGCATAGAAGGATTATTTGGTATGGTCACTAATATCGTTTTTCTTACTGTTCACGTGGAGTTTTGATACAAAATAAGTACTAGATTTCCACGTATCTCTTATTATAATATCATTAATTGGTTAATTATAGTGGATATGAACGCATATTTAAAAAAGGGTAGGATTTATAACGATAAACGTCGCCCTACATAATCGTGACCCTCTTCAAAAGGGAGGCAATTGTGTTGTCAGTTCATATGTCGACAAACACGTGTACAAGTAATATCCCTTGGTAAGATTACCGATAGGCAAGGAAAGTAACTTTGGTACCTAACGATAGCGTTTGTCTAGACGAGTAAGCTCCCATAGTTCACAAAGTGAAAGCTTAAAAGAATACTCGCAGTGGTGTAATGGATATACTGTCCTCCTTGCGATCGGGAGGTCCTGAGTTCGAAACCCAGACCCGGTCCTAAAAAAATACAGTGCAGGTTCTTCGCAGAATCTATCGTTATAAATATAAGCGCACAGGCATTTTATGCCTTGCTACAATAATAATACAATTAATATTTGCAGATAATGGCAAAATATCAATTAAGTGATTATTTAGTTTAAACGTATTTATTTTAACAATCAATCGTATTAGTCATGTCATTATACATGTATATAATACATTATACAAACTGGATAAGAAAACAAGCGTCAGTAACGCTTATATTAATGTTTCTCCAGTAGAGAGATACAAGGTACATAATGCAGAAACTAGAAGTAGGGCCTAACATAACTTAGAGCGCAAGTATTTTCAAGACATTTATCAAGAAAATGATTATTTGACATTAAATATGACGTTTTATTAATTATTGCTATAGCTCGATGCGTCAAATGCCAAACAATTCGAAGACATAGATTTCCATGTACTTCTTATTATAAAATCATTGCTTACTAAGTTAGTTCTAGTGAGTGTGAACGATTATATAAAAAGTGTAGGATTTATAACGACAAACATCGCCCAATCTCATTAAAATCATCTCCAGTCTGACGCTACTATATTATCCGCTGACTTCGCATTAGGGGTCACGTTCAGATGACCTTTTCAGGAGCTTATCAAACTGTTGCCTTCAAAATGTTGTGGTATAACTTCATCTAAAAACTACAAAGTTAAAAAAAATAGTCCGATAACAGTGACCTGGCACTCATTTGTTTCCGTGATGTTTCGTAGACTTTCGTAGTTGTACTCGGGTATGCATTGTAACCACCGTGCTCGTGAGATGAAATTTAGTCGCACACACTACGCGTACACTTTTCATCTGGACCGATAGCCTAATGGTACAGTGTTCGCCTAATGTTCAGAGGGTGTGATTTTCAAATAAGCAAATAAGCGTTTCAATCGTTGTTTTTTTTTTCAGGGTTAAAAAAGGAAATCGACGTTGCAACTGTAATTAGTGTCCATTTTTTGTGAAACAACATATTTGCCTTTTAATGTGTTTAATGTGTATGATACATCTCGTGTTTTTTATGTTTTAAATATTATTCAATTTATGTTTTGTTCAAATCAATAAATAAGCAATAAAGCGAAAAAAGTTAAAATGATCGCTTATAACCATTATACACAAATAAAATAAAAAAATGTTAAGACCGAGAACGGAATCGAACCCGCAACCGCACGACCCGAAAGCTACTGCCTTAACCTCTTTGCCATTTAATTATGCCTGTTGAATTGTTGTCAAAACGGACTCAGAACTAGACGAATTATAACCCTAAGGTTTATAATTCTTCTAGTTTTGAGTCGGCCTAAAGGTGGTATTCATTGGACGCGTTAAGTCGCTTCGTCTGCGTCTTCGTCATACGTCTCGGATAAAAACGCAACAAACGGTACTCATATTGAAGTATTCTTTTCTCCGTGGGCGTTCATGCGTTAAATCGCAAGCGTAAAAAAACTAGCAGTGCGCGTTTTTTTTTTTTCTGACGCGGACGCATGCGATCGTATACGCCAGTAGTGAACAATGATATATTAACAAATTACATTTAATTTAAACAAAAAATTCATATTTTGATACGATTAATACATCATTTTAAAAATATTATCTCGTGATGATTAATAGTGCGAAAATAGTGCAACCTATAGCGTAGGAAAGGTTTTCATTGAAAGTGAGTGATATTATAGCAGTGATATATAGTCCTTCAAGAACCACGCGTTAAAATGTACTTTTAAATATTTGTTATTGACGATACTATACATACCAAAATGCACATTGCTGCTGTTCATAACATGATTGTGTTTTTAATATTTGTCTGTATTGGTCTGCATGCGCGGTTACAGGATTTTCAGTTTGTGGGGGCGGAAACATTTTGTAACTAAAAATAGATGCCAACTTACTGCTTTTGGTCCCTCTTAAAAGTTGGATTATGTATCGTAAGGGTGCAATATGGACTGAAAGCAACACTTTAACAAAAATACCGAAGAATTGGTTTGGTTATGGCAATAAATTGATTGATAAACACATTAAATGCAACGAAATACACATGATTTAATATATTTGAAGCGTGTCGTTTGAAAACCGGCCAAATGCACGTGCGTAGTGTCGTCCCGGATCAGCCTGTGCTGTCCGCATTGGCCGATCCAGGACGACACTTTCCACTTTAATGATATTTTCCCTTTCAAGGAAGTCTCTTCTAAACATAAATCTTCTGTAAGCGGAAAGTACCGACCTGGACAAGCCTGAGCGGACTGCACAGGATGCACATGCATTAAGCCCGGGTTTTCCACGACACGCCTCATTTCGAGTTGTAAAAACCGCAAAAAGGACAATTTCAGAAGGGGCTTACGCCGCTTCCGTCTCCCTCTTAATCCACCTATGGTCTGTGATAACATTGATATGCCGCAGTAGATGTATTAGCTTGTGAATGATGCGTATCCGGACTTGTAAATAACTGGGGAAACTAATAGCCAACATAGACCACACCAATTGTTCGATTCGAACAGTCGATGAAACAATACATATATTTTTTTCACTTTATTGAACACTTACATATCAAAACATAGTATTCTGCAGCAGAATATATATTGAAGGGTATAATTCTAAAAAAAGAGAATATCTAAAATACAATATATAATGTCTAGGCTAGCTGAAGATGTAAGAAGTAGAAAATAAATGACTAGCTTAAAATATTCAATACAAAATAAATGCTGAAAATATGCCGTCATAAACAACATGTATTCATTGCAATTTTACCGGCCACGTTTAACGTTTTGCATTCGTTTACACTGATTCGGTTTCTGTCAAAATGATGTTAATTTTAATCTGTTCGCGAAGAATTTATTGTCAGTTTTTCTTATTCTTCTCATAATATGTATATATTAAATAATTATGATATATACAAAATAATACAATAATGGTATATGAATGGCATTGTATACAAGCATGAAAAAGAATAAAAATGGCAAGAAATTAAAATGACAGCTAATGATCTACACTTAAAAACTTTTTAAGAGGTAATATATTATTCAGTACCTTTCAAATTATTCATACTTTAACTGAAGATATAATGCTATCTAGAACATACGTGTATTAAAATTTAAATTGACCTGAGATATATTGAACAAAAACCTAGACAAATGCTGGTTTGACGAAAACAGTTTCATTAAAATTAATTAGATCTAAATCTATTCGCGTATCTTATTTAAAAAGTGTATCCGAATTACATGTTGTCCGAAATAGTATTGTTGTTTCGTTTCCTAATATTCCTGATAATGACAACGATGACGATGATGATACAATGAACCTTGAACCTGAATGATCCTGGCATGACGCGACTGCACCAATTTAACCATCGCATTTAGGCACAAATATAAGTTACCATGGACATACTGCGTACTTGCTTCCCCTTGGACAGTAACATTTATACGCGTTTTGTGTACGGAAGAGTCTTTTATCATTATTAAAATAGATATAGACCTATTAAGGCGAATTTATTGATTCCAAAGAAACTGTTTCGCTGTTGTGACAATTCAATAAAAAACATGCAGAAATGTCATTAACACACAATGACGTCATGCCACACGCGACGTGACGTCATCTACTCGGCCTTGACCTCTGACCCCGCGGCCTCCTCGTCCTCCTTTTTCTCCTCAATCTTCTCCATCTCGACCACAGCGTCCCCCTCGTTGTCAATGTTGGGGACCTGCAGGGTAGAAAACAGTCACGTGATCAACATAGGCCAAGAAAAGTTGAGTTTACTACGTCAACACACCGTTGTACCGTGTCCTGGTGAGAGTATGCGCCAATGTTTAGCGAATGCGATAAAATAATGACAGTGGTTATATATTCATTGGTGTGCGGATGGAATTGTTTTGGTTTCTAAATATTAAATATGATAATAAAGATGTCAGATAATGAATTGACACAGACAATACCATGATAAAGAACTTGACACTTTTCGAAAAAAAATGCTAGTTTAACTTTAAAATCGTGCTAATTCAATAGCAACTTTCGTGTTTAAACAGGTTGTTTTTTCTCAATAAATAGCTTATGCCAAATACAAGCACACGTCACCTCGATTAGTCCGGCCTTGCTACTGTTGAGATCGTCGGCGTTCGACGGCTTCTTGGGCTTGTCGGCGGGCTTCCGGTGCTTGAGGACGAACTTCTTGGTGCGCGTGAACGAGGCGCCGGCAGCAAACACGTACTCGTACACGAGGGCGGCCGCCAGACCTCCGATGATTGGTCCGACCCAGTAGACCTACCAGCACAAAACAAGCATAAATATTAATAATTAATTATAACAAGAAAAAACCCCATAAATTTACGTCACGAAAATACCAAATTGACATAATTAGATTGTGTGTCTTTATTTGTTTCCCTCAGTAATGAAATAAAAAAATATTTATTCAACAGGGGTTTATTTCGCCAATGCACGAACGACGCGGACATTGTTCACGCAATCAGGGCAGCCGCGGATTTCATAACCACTTCAGGGGAGATAACTACCATGCCCACGTCAGAGTTCGCCTAGACCTGTCAGTTCCACTTTTTCTTTCGAAGAAAACAACAACGAACAAACAGGACATCGTTACCATAGTTAATAACACGGTTGTGAACCACTGAGCGCTCAAAGGGAACATAACATGTATAAAGAACAGTGGCATATTCGCCGAACGGCTTTTCATGAATACTCAAATACGACAATGTCTTACGCATACTCGAACTAAGGAATGCAACCGAAAGGAGACGTGTATCTACAATATAAATAGTAGCACTGTTTAAATGAAGAAAGATCATTCACGTCGACGATTTGCTGATGTTGTACTGAAACTTATTGTTAATCATTGTGATGTGTATTATGTCGGTGACAATCATGCTGTTCATGATATTACTGATGGTGCTTCAAATGATAAATGCGATAATGCATGCAGCAAAACGCGATGCGATTAATATTCTGTGAAAAAAATGTGTTCCACATATGCATGAACTGTATAAGCATTCCGTAGATCTGCTTTATTAGTATCTTCATTGACGACTCTCCCAAAGTCACGTAGGCATACCTAACATAACTGGAGCTAAGCTAATTAATAACAGCAACACATACACTCAACATTCCTGGAGTAGTTGCGTTCAAGTTATGAACACCAGTTATGGTCCTGGTATCAGTTTACGTTGACAACCGCATACATTAACCTATATAATGGGGTCAGATACTGACATGGAGGTGTAAATTGTTTTCTTCGAGATGTTGTTGTTTCTGATGGGCTTGAACTTCGTTCGGACAGCGTGACCCGGAATAGTTTCGTACACTTTTCGAAGACTGCTTTTCAAAATGGCACCAGACATTGTGCACGTTTTTTGGTTAACTACATATAGTTATCTGCATAGTTTAAAAATATGCTAAAATGCTAGAGCTCAGAAAATGACAGCAGGCGACAAATTATTGTTTCCAACTTCAACTTCTAGTAATCAAACAATTGCTGGATTTTAAACATTAATGCACCAACTATTTGTACATGTACGTGTTTCCATCTAGGCTAATGAAATTCTTTTCGGCAGACAGAACTCGAAAAAAATTCCATCACACCACGAATTCCATCTATTCCATCAAATGTACACATCGTTTGAATCTAGCACAGAGATGCCAGGAGTTTTATCACCCTGACCTATTCGTCAAGACGTTGGGAATCCAGTTTAAAACTTCTTAAAGAAACACGTATCCAGGCGCGGCAACATGATTTTGGTTAAGAGGATAACCACCAACCTATCATTTTATGCGCACCGTTAGATAAATACCGCATAATCCCACAATGCCGAGAATGATTTGAACACATAATTGAAATTAAATTGAATAAGTGCAGAGCTTGACAAATGTTGTAGTTGTCCATGTTTTGTATTTTCATGTTATGTAAGTCATTTGGTATTTTCGTGGTTCCGTAAACATGGCTTCAATAAACTCTGAATTAGAAACACTTTGAAAAGTAATTGCATGCGACTGAAGCATCCAACAGGGTCCATTTGCACTTGACCGCACTTATTCTTATGAAACAAAAGTACACCCCCATAACGTGGTGTGCATAAAGAGCAAGTTTACCCCCTTTTTCAGAGTGTCGATCTTCGCAAAACTTGGAACATAAAGGTGTACTTTTGATTACCATCTGTGTAAAGTGCACTTCGCTTCAATTCTAAACTCAGACTTTCGCAACAATTTCTTTTCAACAGGGGTGTTATTTATGTACATGACAGGAAGGCTAAACACCCCTGCGGCAATCTATGGAATACGCATTAGCCGTAGTCGTAAAACGGCGTAATAAAAAGTTGAGGGACTTTGACCAACATGCTTCAAACAGATTAATTCTGAATTTGAACGAATTTGTGTACAACTGTTTTCCAATCAGTCAGCAGGGGTCGATTTTACAATGAGTGAACAATGCACATGGAAGTTTGTTCAAGAGCTCGTGAACAATGGCGTCATCGCCTTTACATTTTTCAGATGAAAGATCGTCAAGTAATTATTAAAAACGATCACGTAACTGCAAAACTCAGAGACAAATGTACTGAAGCATTTCATGTACACGATTAGGGCATGCCGTCTTAAACCTACAATACCAAGAGATCAAGTAAACAAGAAATTGACAATCACTGTATAATTTGTGGACCTGAAAAAAATGTATCGATACTACGTTTTGTTTTACTTCCACTGGCGTAAAAAGTATTAGCTTTTAAATAATCAGAACATTTAAATACATTGACTTAGCAATTATCAAGTACTTCCCACTCAGATCTCAAGATGCTGATGATGTTTTTTGTTTCTTGTTTTAAAAATCAGATTTGCACGTGTTTAACTATTTTAGTTGTATGTAAATACATTTATCAAAGCGGTGGTTTTGATTTGAATGATGTTTTTGCGGGTTTTAAGTTCTATCACATATGTGCATGGGCATCTGTGTTGAAACACACGCTCTGTAACATATGGGGCAATACGATCTTAGTTATCTCGCAAGTGCTATCGACTACGAACGAAAATAACCAAGAAGTATGTTAAATGAAGATCACTATCTTATGCTTTATCAGCAGTATTATCATCGAAAAATAACTTGCTGGCAGGAAGCATAGCGGAGAAATGAGACCGTTTATGTCGAGTTCTACTAAACAGTTTAGCAATAAAATAGTGTATAAAACGATGATTGTAACTTAGAGTTTTGTTGCACATGACTTGATGAAGTGTAAGCGTAGGAAAGTCGTAAAAGAAAAGTATCGGTTTCGGCGGTCATTGAAGTAGCCGCAGTAGTAGTAGTAGTAATAGTATTAGAAGTAGTGGTGGGTTTGGTGGGTAGTAGTAGTAGTAGTAGTTGTTGTTGTTGTTGTAGTATAGTAGCAGTAATAGTAGTAGTATTAGCAGTAGTAGTAGTAGTAGTAGTAGTAGTAGTAGTAGTAGTAGTAGTAGTAGTAGTAGTATTAGTAGTAGTAGTAATAGTAATAGTAGTAGTAGTTGTTGTTGTTGTTACAGTAATAGAAGAGCTGTTTTATGATTTGGCAGTAAAATTATAATTAACTGCAATTCTATGGAACGCTTCTTGTGATGACATAATTAACAGCTAATGAACAGACGTTTAATCCAACACATGAATCAACAGGTGTTTCTCTTTCAAGTGAAATCTCCATATCAACTCGGCATCATGCACAACACCCAGCCCCCTATACAATGCACAATATCCACTACCGTACGTCGCGTAATATGGTTGCAGAATTATTGTAAATAATGTATATATAATCATGTAGAAAAATGCCATATTTGACACTGACATCCTTAGTTTACAATGTAGTACTAATGCCAATATGAATAGCTTAGCAAACACTATTTGACTAATTGATTGATCTTTTTTGAACACCTGGTGAAAGATGCTGACACGGGCGTGATAAGCCACTATCGGGTATAACATCGCTACACCATCATGACACATAGTATACACCACAGCTGCAAAATGATCGAATAATCAAATTCATAACGCCACTACGCTACACCATCGTAGCGTATAATCTGAATTAATTAAGCGTTTGATATTTGTATCACATCTTCATCAATGCCACCTGATGTAGATCGTTATGTTTCGATTTCCTGATGATTACTACTGATAACTTGTACGCGTGGATGCCAGTTCCCTATTAAATTCATTACCAACGTTGCATTAAGTTTGCGTGTTCCAAAAGAAAAGAGTATTTCACTAGTTAAAATATTGATTTCTATGACAAAAATAATGTGTATAGCAATTCAAAAGAAATCATAATTGTGTAGTGCGAAAATGTTTTTTTAAAAGTCTCCAAAGAGTTTTAAGTACGTTTTACCTTTTTGTTGCAAGCGGTTGCAAGAAGAGTAATTAAACACGTGTATATAGTATCATTAAGCAATTGTCTTAAGTTTTTTTTTTTAATTCCTGAAATGTCACTCTCATGATTTTATTTTAATAAATGCCACCGCCAATCCCAAACGGAGGGTATAGAGCAACTGTTGCAGAAAATATGATTAATGGAATTGGAAATAGAAACCATGTAAAAATAAAACATTCAACCTCTTAGTAATATAATACTCAATTAATTAACTCCAGATGTGTTATATTGCAGCTGAGTAGTGCCCTTGTCAGGTCAATGTCATAACACTTGTTTCTGGTTTCGATACATACCGGTAAGAGTTGCGCACGCACGAGTGAGTATTTGTAAGTCAACAAATATTTAAATTTCAAATAATTTTACCATATTTTCTTGCATACTTAATTAAGCAACGTATGTAACATGAAATTTTGGTAAGTTTAAAAATCAGAGGTATCTTGAACACTGGACAGGCACATCTGCCATATGTTTGGCATGACTCCATCCTTTCTCTAGCCCCATTTTACATGGCACGCACTCAAAGAAATTCTTATTAGCATTCTTTAGACCCTCTGGGGCCATGAACGCCGTTTTTCCAGCGTCGGCAGAGACCTTAATTTGTGAAACATCTGGTTTCATTATGAGTTGATCAGAATCTTTGAAACACTAGCATTTGCGGACCTTTGAGCGCTTTCATGATCCTGATGTTTTGAAAACGAACGCACCTGTCGTTGTCATCTTCAGGGAAGATGAGCAGCCATTGTTCGTTGTAGTCCGTTTCATTATACTAATATCATTGCGCGATAATGCGTCAGTTTCAATCATCTCAAAGTATCTCATGGCTAATAGATGTAAAGATATGAAAAGTTATTAAACCAGAAACAATAAAAGTATCGTTTTGTGACATCAAACTGTTGACATTTATTTATGAAGCACATGCATTCCATATGTTGCCAATTGTAAATTAATAAAGATATTTATTAATAATGTTGCTTTTCATATCTGAAGCGCGAAGATATTGTAGATGATCAAGCTTTTCCATATTTCGATTTAACATAATTCAAGACCAATTCAGTCGAAATTTTTACCGGGCGCGCGCGCAATGACAAAGAAAAATGAAAAGGCAATCAGAGGGAACGTTACAGCACGGATTATTGAGATAATTTTTGTTTCGGTTTTCCACATATGACGTTGAACGCATTCCAGGATATCAGACACTTGTTAATGACTCCACCAGACGGCGATATGCGGAGCGGAAAGCCGCCGAGCACGCCAAACTCCGCCGCTACCGGATTCTTCCGTTTTTTTACCTTGGGTCGGAGGAAACTATGAGATGACAGTAGTTAAAACGTTGTGCGCGAGCGAAGTGTATAGGTCACGCAAATAGAAACTTCAGTCAAAACAAGGCGTACACAGTTCGCTAAAACTTGACAAAAGAAATGCTGGTTTTTTTTTTTTCTTCATACAATCCACGACGCTGATAAATGCGTTACGTTTCCATTAAATGTGACAATAACTTGCTTGGCGTTATTGGCACTGGCACTGTTGTTGAAATCCCCCCCCCCTTCCACGTTTGTGTGAATCATGGGCGCTTTGCTATGCTATTTGCGTTACATTCCGGTGCCTAAAGTTCTCGCCTTTGATACTTCCTCTACGATTCCGTTATTAAAAGAAGGAACGCTTCGCATGCACAAGTGGTGCTTATGATTTAACGACTTTACACTTCAAATAAAACGCCCTCTCTTTTGTCGAGGTTAAGGCAATCGTACGTTCCCAGATGTGATTACAGTTTAACAAAGTTTGTGTGCACAAACATAATGTGTTGCAACAAATAATTTGAGTCGTCTTCAAGACAAAACATTTATAAGTTATAACCATACCGATCATTCTCGCAATAATTAAGCAAGTCATTCTTTTTTATATTAAAGATACAGTAAGTATCACGGTATGTTTGTGTAGATGTATTTTCAAAATACTTATAATGAGTATATTGAGTTGCAGCGAATATATTAAATAATCATCTTAGAGAAAACCCATAATATAACTGATTACGATGCATTTTATTTTGATAATAAACAAGGCAACTTCTTTAACAATTTGTTGTCTAAATTGATGATACACAAAACTCAGTTCCTGTATTGTTGTGTCGTTAACGCAATAATTTTTGACAAATAAAAAAAAAATATTATATATAACACGTCGAAGTTAACACTACATGTATATGTATCTGTATTTTCTATTGAATGTTGTTTACCAAACGGTTTTAATAACCTTAAGATCATATTTTACTACGTAGGAATCACGATGCAGACGCCTGGATTGGAAAGTTGGCTATGTGTGGCTATGTGTGTAGTACATTTTTTATCGAGTGCACCGGGATTCTCTCCCATATGGCCAACGCCCCCAGAAGACTTGTTAGTTGGGTTACTGGGGATAGTGCAATATACATGAGACGCCCCGTTCTTTTAGTGCCCGGTGTGAAGCACCTAGTACACTGTTTAACGTCTCATGCGAAAGACGAGTTGGTAGGATAGGGTGTAGCGGGGGCTCGAACCTGCGACATCTAGGTTGTGAAGCCAGTGCGTTACCACTAGACCACGGATCCGCCATGTGTGGCTATACTGACACACCGCATATTTACGGTACCCTTGTCAACTACTGTAATTGCCCGCGGTGGTATAAATTAAGAATGATAAAGCAAACAGAGCTGAGAAACTTGTTGCTGATTTAACTGCCACTGCCGACGTCGGAAATGCAATCAAAGGTATTACGAAATGGGTTTCTAGTAATTATGAAGATTGTAGGCATTATATTTCTAATCAAGAGTCACCCTGCAGCGTTGTTGATGGTTTTGGCGGCGAGCATTTGCATGAGTTAATTACGAGTGTAGATGAAATAGTATCGGCTATAGATGTTGCAAGTTAAGTTTTGATAGCGTTATAGCTCGCTTGAAGGTGGATATATCCCGTATTGCGCATCTTAAAACATGGACATCCGAGAAACTATTATGATTTACACGTTTGTTTTGCACACCGTTCTTAGTGAAGGGAAATTTCTGGCTATACAAAATTAAGGACGTTCAAGGTTTCTTACGGATCTCTTTTCGGATTCTTATTTAAATGATGCAATGTCGTTGCAATGTTAACTCCGAGATATGTGAGCACGAACGAGCACCAAAACGGCTCTCACGTACATTTCAATTCCTCCCACAGACGTGTCTATAGGGCAACATTGACACCGCTACGCTGTATTCCGGATGTGTACATTTAAAGCCAAAATGCCTCATTAACTACTGTCAATAGAAGCTGATGAGCCATTGTGGCTTTTAGGAGACCGAGTTTCATTATTAACGACGGGACCATCATAAACCGCGGTAATGTCGAGACTGGGTCTGAAACCCGAGTTTTATTTGTTATATGTGTGGCTAATGAGAGAGATAGGGCTCCTATAAAGGTACGCATGCCAACGTAAAGTGACCCGCTTCTGCAAACTTCTGATAAGCCTCATAAGTATAACTTCTTTTTCAAACGCCACATGGCCACTGCACTTGTTTGCCAGACGCCCTTTAAACCTCGGGAATTTTTGCAAAGCATGGACGGCGGCCCGGGCTAGAAATCTGTTTATTTTACCATTCCCATCCATCAACCAGCCATAAACAAACGTGTATGGAATTTCTCTCCGAACTTTGCGCTAACAAAAACCCAACGGGCCAGCTTAAGACATCATTAGAACGGAACAATAAACTCCTAAGCTGTAATACACTATTAGACAACACGACATTGTTGTTACCAACACATTTTAAAATTAATACACGCGATCAACGCCATTGCGATTTTTTTTTCGAATCAACCCACTTGTTTCGAAATGCAAAGTTGGATGTTCCAAAGAGATAACAAAAAAATTAAACTCATGCTTAGATGGTTTTAAGCTAGGTATTTTTTTTAAAATAGGCCTATAGGCATACATTTATGCCTGTATGCACAAAACTGTGCCTGCAGGCATTATTTTTTGTACCTGTAAGTATACTAATTTACTTTTGACTCAAACGGTACGTTATGAGAAGGTAATTATCATGCTGTCGTCTGTAACGACTTAGTTAGAGGGCGGTTTTGATTGTTTAATTATTGTTTTCTTTGATTTCAGACAAACATAAATTACTTTAAATTGCTAATAAGGGGGACTAAATTTGTATTCGTTAAAGGCAAAATATAACAAACGAGGCAACAGGTGTTTCGGTACAACGTATATCAGCTAAGAACATAAGAAGAATGTGGCATCATATGATATAAGTTTAGGTGTTTGGAAACTACAGCTATCGTAGTAATAAACCGACATTACACAGATGGCGTACATCGACAGAGGTGATGGTCACTTACCCAGTGGTTGGTCCAGTGGTTCTGCACAACGGAGGGACCGAAGGTTCGAGCAGGGTTCATGCTGGCCATCGTGTAGTTGAACTGAAGCGGAAACGACGTCATAATTTATAATGGAATCTCTATTTACGGAATACAGTTAAATGGTTTGGTGTCTAACTATTATAGTTCGTTAATGGTAGTAAAGCGAATTCAATGATGATTTGATATCTCGTACATGTTAACAAATAATTGTATGTCACCATGCAGTGTTTACGTAATTGGAATGACGCAATCGCACATCGGCTGGTTTCTAGGTGCACTGACGTGGATTTGATTATGGTCTAGGTTTGGTTTATGCAGTGATTGAGTATACCAATTTCGTTAGCTACAGAAGTTTTGATAAAGCAATCGAATCAACTATAATAGAAATGTTCATAATAATTTAATTTTAAGTGCTATTAAATGGGGAAAGACATCCGAAGAGAAAAACATGCTTTCATGCGGGAATGGTGACACATGGGGCTCCGT
This sequence comes from Congeria kusceri, assembly GCA_027627225.1. Lineage (NCBI taxonomy): Eukaryota > Metazoa > Mollusca > Bivalvia > Myida > Dreissenidae > Congeria > Congeria kusceri. The sequence continues at coordinate 31,585,140 of CM051036.1, forward strand.
TTTTCATTTGCAACAGTTGGCCGTACACAAGATATGATTTCTCACGGAAATTCAAGGATTTCTAGGTCCCACAGGAGAATCACACTGTCGCATTATATTCGGATTACGACTCCTTGCTATACACAGCGCAACACAAAGAAACGGATTTGTTCAGGAAAACAATGTTAACGCTATGATTTATCACCTCCAATGTAGGGCCATTGTCACGACAACACATGCAGAGCGCGAGAAATAACAGCACCGCACGAAAAATAGATCGATTTTCGATTTTACGTTCATGTTTTTCTTTGTTCTTGAAATTCTGGAACGTCGTTTCAATGGGATTCGGATACTGTTTCATGGTTCGGATAATTATTGATTTTAATTGCAGATTTTTCTCTGATTGAAGCGTGGCTACCAGCGTGCGGCTAGATTTGAATTGGCCGGTTGAAAATGTTGCCATGGCAACGCTATGAAGGCCTGTAATTGCAATTGGTTTAAATGAAATCTATCGACGTGGATTGCCTCGTGCGACTTTGATCTTGTTTATCAGCGCGAGTTAATTACAACACGACGCTTTCTATCCCTGACAATAGATTAAATTTAGAAGTTGGTAAACAATAATCATTGTCGCATCATCTGACCTAGTTGGAAGATAACGTGGTATAATTTTAATCCCTAAGCAGTGAATCAATCACACATCATAATGGGAAGAGCAGAAAATCAAACAAACGCGTCTGACCTTGTGGCTACTGTGGTTTTTGACACCGTGGAAAATATATTGATGTTAAATTAGCCGAGAAATCTGTATCACTTGTCCATTCACATTTTAGTTTATATTTAAATTGCAGCAGAGTTGTGCTCACAGAAGAGTGTCAGCAGCATGTGCATTCAACAATGTTAATATAATATATATATTAAACATAACAAGTTCAGGTTATCTAGTAAACCAATTTTTAATAGATCTCTCATAAACATTTATGAATATTGTAAAACTATCAATTTTGGCAGCCGTTTTTCTGATTGTGATTCTACATTAATTCAGGCAAATTTTGCGGCAAATGAATCAGCTAGATAAAAGTAATCATTCATAACATGAAAATGCATCAAATTTCCTCTCACCGAGTAGTAACGAAATTGGCGCGCTATTATAAAACCGCGGAGCGCATTAGTGTCAAATACTTCACACTAAAAGGACTGTACTTTATTACTCCAATCATTACCATTACAATAAAATGTCACAGCCATTACGCCTAATACAAGGGCATTGGCTCGCGGTGCCCCTAAATACCGTGTGAAAAATGCCCGAGGTTCACTGAGCATAATATTTTACAACAAAACGATGTTTAAGCGCATTACTAACAACTTAACCTTCTGCCATTTGCTTTATTTAATCGTTCAAATACAGTTAGGGCAATCGCTGGTGGCCGCAATTTGAAATAAACGAACGATTGTAGTAAATAAAAATCATAAGGGGGCATTTAAAACATGAAATCGTTTTATAAAAATGAAAATAAGTGTGTGTTTTTTTTGACCGGAAGCCCCTTCGAATGTCTTTGTCGGCGTTATATTTTGCCTAAAAGAAACATCTCGATTTTACGTTAAATTGTTGCGCGTGGAAATGGGCGTGCCTTGGTTTGAAATTCTGCTCAATGATTGGCTATTACAAGGGCAGATGGTGTCTAACTTCGAAAGGCTGAACAAAAACCATTCTAAGCATTCCCCGGGGGAGGAGAGAAACTGGGTCAATACACGCGGGCTGCGACAGCGAGACTCCAGCTCACTTTATAACCGATTATGCAATTACTGCTACTACTACTACTACTACTACTACTACTACTACTACTACTACTGCTACTACTACCACCACTACCGCCAATACTACTACTACTACTACTACTACTACTATTATTATTACTACTAATACTACTACCACCACCACCACCACCACCACCACCACTACTTCTGCTACTACTACTGCTACTACTACTGCTCCTACTACTACTACTGCTACTACTACTGCTACTACTACTACTACTGCTCCTACTCCTACTACTACTACTACTACTACTACTCCTACTACTACTACTACTGCTACTACTACTACTACTGCTCCTACTGCTACTGCTACTGCTACTACTACTACTACTACTACTACTACTACTACTACTGCTACTACTACCACCACTACCACCAATACTACTACTACTACTACTACTACGATTATTATTATTACTACTACTACTACTACTACTGCTACTACTACTACTACCACCACCACCACCACCACCACCACTACTTCCACTACTACTACTGCTACTACTACTGCTCCTACTCCTACTACTACTACTAATAATAATAATGATACTAGTAATATAGATATTTCTTCTAGTAATGACTGGGGGCCACAGACGTTTGTAAAAACTCACCTTCTAGATCATTAGCTTTGGAAAACATACCGAAATTATTGCTATATTAGCCACCTGAAATTATTGCTATATTAGCCACCTGGAATTATTGCTATATTAGCCACCTGAAATTATTGCTATATTAGCCACCCGAAATTATTGCTATATTAGCCACCCGAAATTATTGCTATATTAGCCACCTGAAATTATTGCTATATTAGCCACCTGAAATTATTGCTATATTAGCCACCTGAAATTATTGCTATATTAGCCACCTGAAATTATTGCTATATTAGCCACCTGAAATTATTGCTATATTAGCCACCTGAAATCAGTACTCGTATTAACCACTAAGACATCGTTTTTTTTATTCGAGTCAAGCTACTTTAAATAATCTAAGAATTACTATTGCTATTGTTTATCACTATTGTGAAATCTTGCTACTATAAACCAACGAATGCTATGCTTTGTAACTTTACGCTTATAAAGCATTTAAAATCTGTTATCAATCAGTTATTATGGAGTTCAACATCTATTCTGAGATATGGTCTTTTCAATGATACAAATATATCCGCGGTAATTTATATCAGCAATGTTTTATTCAATAAATATAAGGCATGATTTCTATCAAATACTCACCGCAAACATATGGCCCGCGACGACAGCTAAAGCAATGGTGAGTGGCGCGGAGCCGGCGAGGTCGGTCCTCTTGTCGTCGGTGGACGCCAGCACGACGAACACGAGCACGAAGGTGATGAGCAGCTCGATCCCGAAGCCTTGGGCTTCCGTGACTTTGCCCTGCACTTCCGTCACGCCCACGGTGAATGCGGATTCTGTGGAAGAGACGCCCTTAAGTATGCCCGCGCCGGCGATTCCTCCGACCAGCTGGGCGATGATATACAACAATCCCCTGACGACAGAGGCGCGTCGGCAAACCACGGCGGCTACGGACACGGCGGGGTTGAAGTGACCTCCACTGACATGATTAAAGCACCATACCATTGATCCGTATATAAGTCCAAAGGCAAGAGCGATTTGCACTATAGAAGTACCCATAGCTCCATTATTATCTATAGCACCGCACCCGAAAAGAACCAAAAATAGGGTCCCAAAGAATTCTGCTGCAACAGCGCGCCAGAGAGCGGGCTTGCAGAGATCTTCAATATTTTCCTGCATGATTTTATTCATGTTCTTTCATCCGCTGCCGAGAGTGAAGTGCCAACAGTTCCTTGAATCTCAAAGGGCGTGGTGTTTATACGCTAGGTAATTCGCCTTCACTCCTGGACTCCGATTGGTGAATGATTTCAAATCTAGCAGCCAAGTTATACGAAATCACCAACGCGCATGCGTGCCTTCTGTAATTTGAACTTTGAACTTTGCCCTTCAGCGCGTCACTTGCCGGGCGATTTCAGCTCTGTTATGAATCTCGCAGGCCTATTTTCCCCAGTTGATTCAATGTATTTTATAGCGTCTTATATGTAAGTTTAAAGACAAATGTACATGTCAAGGGCCTTAATTGGGCTAAGTACCACTGAGGTCTGTAACGATTTTATCTTCAACTTTCACATAGATGAAATGCCTGAGGTAGGAAGACAAAATGCAGGGTTTCAGGAAAATGACAGAAATTATACATAATAATGCCTCTGTTGTTATGTGTGGACAGTCCGAACTCGGAGCGAAGTAGAAACGTAGCGTGCGCGAAAGCGCTCATAACAGCATGATTTTGTATTCCTATCGCAGCTTTCTAGAACGGTTCTTAAACATTTAGTTTGCGTGAATGTACTTCCACATCAACCTCAGTGATTGTAAGAAACCAAGCGATTATTAAATTAATATATACGATTTCAAACCAACCGTTTGTATGCAGTCAGTTCGTTATTTTGGGACGCCGAAATGTCAGGCTTATGTATCAAATTGTTTAGAACAGATATCAGTGCTACACATGCTTTCAAGGGCTGTCCGGCTAGCGCGGTGGTTGGTACACTCGCTTCTCATCTAGGCTGCCCGGGTTTGCTCCCCACTCGGCGCAAGTGAGTTTGGTTAGTGGTCATCATACCAGACAGGTGGGAATTCCTCCGGGTACTCCGGCTTCACCCACAGCACAACCACAAAATTAAAAATATTTCAGTAAAAAGATAAATAGCTGGAAATTGCAGCTATGAATCAAACTTCGACCCAACTTTCGATGGGTCAAAAAAGTAAATTATGCATGGGTGCTGGAACACATCTCGGCGCAGAAGGACTTCATAAATTTCGAAAATACAAATACATACGCTAGAATCACTGTGATATGAAGCGTTGTTTAATAAAATCTGTTCATGATAATTCGTTTTCAAGACAATCAGATCTAATGCTACGTGAAATGTAACCATTTTACTCTACGCCCTCGAGCAATCGTAGTAGGTTCGAGATAATATTAGTCGTATTTATTGACAAAAAGTAAGAAACTTGATAACACTCAGCCTCGGAGAAAATGTCGCGAGGCCGTTTCAAGTTATATTTATATAAGTCAACCTTCCACAAAGGCAATTCGTACAATTCGGGTTAATGCAGCACATTGAAATAACAAAACATAAACATACACAAAAACGAGCTATTTTATTAGTAAACGCGAATATAAGAATTGCAATATAATTCTGTCAGTAATTCCAACTATTGCACTAACACGCAAGTTTTTCTTCGGTGTATAGCCAATTTATCAAATGTTTTACTGAAGGATTTAAATAACATCCCGTTAGACTGTGTCAAACTGTATACGTGTCAAAATACCAACAGTATAATAAATGCCAATGTGTTGACTTTCATTCTGAAACAGTAGTAACATTTGACATATAAATATGTCATAGTAGCCTTGTACCTGGAGTGCAAGCCTTCATCGTTATCTGAAAAATACGGTCAACTAAGGCGTAAACAAAACGTTGTTTCAGGTAACATGCCCAAAAAAATTAGGGTAGGTAGGTCGGGATTTTTTTAATTTTTTTTTGGGGGGGGTAAATGGTCAACTTGAAGATTCTAAAACAGAATAATTATTCAAAACATATCAGTTATATCCTTAAACATTTTTTATAAGTGGATACTATCAAAACAAAACACTTATTTATCCAAAAACACATTTAATTATTGAAACAGGTAAATAAAACAAAAATCAATCTGACAAACCCAATAAAATGTTCTAGGGTCGGGGCATTTGTTTAGGGTAGGTCGGGTTACCTTAAACAAACATTTTTTTTGTTTTACGCCAAACCGCAATTTAGTATTCTGTGTAGCGTGTCATATACATTGTTTATTGCGTACAACCGGAGCTATTCTCTGTAGCGTGTCATATACATTGTTTATTGTGTACAACCGGAGCTATTCTCTGTAGCGTGTCATATACATTGTTTATTGTGTACAACCGGAGCTATTCACTGTAGCGTGTCATATACATTGTTTATTGTGTACAACCGGAGCTATTCTCTGTGGCGTGTCATATACATTGTTTATTGTGTACAACCGGAGCTATTCTCTGTAGCGTGTCATATACATTGTTTATTGTGTACAACCGGAGCTGTAAGTGGTCCCAACCGCCATCAAATGACTGCTATGAGGTGATCATTTTCATTACTTCTGTGTAGCGTGTCATATACATTGTTTATTGTGTACAACCGGAGCTGTAAGTGGTCCCAACCGCCATCAAATGACTGCTATGAGGTGATCATTCTCATTACTTCTGTGTAGCGTGTCATATACATTGTTTATTGTGTACAACCGGAGCTGTAAGTGGTCCCAACCGCCATCAAATGACTGCTCTGAGGTGATCATTCTCATTACTTCTGTGTAGCGTGTCATATACATTGTTTATTGTGTACAACCGGAGCTGTAAGTGGTCCCAACCGCCATCAAATGACTGCTATGAGGTGATCATTTTCATTACTTTTCAGTATTTGGGGTATGGGAAGCATCTAAATAATGGTATGAAATTGGATATGATATTTGAAGAATGTAGTTAAGCGCGTTATTGCTCGCGTAAAAGTATCTATCTAATTTATTTGCCCCATTTTTTATCAGGTCATTGTACGTAAATACTAACAACAATGCTGAATATACATTTTTAGATATTGTACTGTAGTACGAAAAGACAGCCATTTAAAGCCCATGTAAGCGGACACAATAAATGGAATAACTTTTTTTTTTAATCACGGTAGTGTAATAAATATCTTTTTCATGAAATATACCTGTATTACAGCCGTGGCAGAAAATCTGTACACATGCGCCTAATTAAGAGAAAACAAGTATATTGAGGGATAAGAATGAAATAAAACAGTTTTAGAAAGAAAATATGTATAATTATTGAAGACAAGTATGCAATCAAAATCGTGCAAAAAAATGCATCGATGCTATCTGAGTTAAAACAAACAACAACAACCTACGCCGCGCTGAAACCGATTTCATTGTTTTAAATCAAGTAAGACATTAATTGTTATCAAAATGTAACCAGAGCGCCTTCAGCTTTAAAAGCGGTGGATTGATTCTATTCGTACAATCTGAATCTCGTGTCACTTCGACCATTCCTCCCCGTGGGTGGCCTCATTCAAACAATAACTGATCCCGCGATCAATAATAAGGGATCAGCCCCAGATGTGTAGCGCGTGCTAGCAGGTAACACCTGGAGCGCCTGGGCTCCTGACACGCGCTTAAGAGTGAGTCACCAAGGCTGCCCGCGTCAGGAGGGGTCGAGTCAATTATAAGTATGTTTGTAAACGAACGCGCGTCTGTTCCGCGTTACTTTGTTAGATCGTTGTTTATTTCTCATTACGCACAAAGATGTTTGAGTAAACGTATCTGAGAAGCATGGAAAGGGACTACTTCTCTACGAAACGAATAAGCTCAGTTTGATTAGGATTAATTCTTATTATCTAATTAAATAAATATGAGATCATTATGTACACGTATAACACGTATATTGCTATCGAAATGCACTTTTTGTCTAAATTTATTGGAATAAATGGTTTAAAGAATACTGTGATTTTTCTTTAAATTTTTGTTTGAAATAAAGCGTGTCTTGTTATTTTTTGACTCAAATATTTCTATAATGTAATATATTTAGTTACTTATTTTGCTTACAAAGATAAAACGTATTGATTCCACAGTCGCATAAACAAGAAAGAGCTGTTTTATACAGAATAACGTTTCACCGAATAGCAGTTGACGCTTGACATTTAAAGCAACTGACATGTTATTGTGCTCGCTCGTGCCACGCATGCATTATTTGCACAATGTTGGCTACATGCTGGCGATGCAGATGCGATCTAGATTTACAACATTCTTTGCGACGTTTACTACAGCTAGCACGATTGCGTATAAATACTCGAGTAAGTAGCGTACTATTATTAAAATATTGCCAGCAAACATAATGTTATTGGTATGAACAATAACGCTTTTTTTCACAGTTATGCAATGCATCCCAGGCGCATGCGCACCAGCACAATTATGTTCCCACGAAACGTGTACGTACATGCATCTCTGAGCAGAATTACAACAGACAGACAGACAGACAGACATACAGACAGACAGACAGACAGACAGACAGACAGAAAGACAGACAGACAGACAGACAGACAGACAGACAGACAGACAGACAGACAGACAGACAGACAGACAGACAGACAGACAGTACAATAATGTAATATATTTAGTTACTTATTTTGCTTACAAAGATAAAACGTATTGATTCCACAATCGCATAAACAAGAAAGAGCTGTTTTATACAGTATAACGTTTCACCGAATAGCAGTTGACGCTTGACATTTAAAGCAACTGACATTTTATTGTGCTCGCTCGTGCCGCGCATGCATTATTTGCACAATGTTGGCTACATGCTGGCGATGCAGATGGGAAATAGATTTACAACATTCTTTGCGACGTTTACTACAGCTAGCACGATTGCGTATGAATACTATAGTAAGTAGCGTACTATTACAGCAACACAGGTAACATTAACCAAGGCGAATATGTTTTGTCAAACCTTCGACATTCCGTGGGAACCTTCAGGTCTCGCATTCTTGTCATATATTAGTTTTCCACGGCGTGCCGTCTCCTCCTGCCAAATGCTTCTACAAATGATTGTGTTATTCAGAACAAAAGATGCTCAAGTATGTCGACATTGACGTTTATTCTCTACGGCATCTTGTAGTATTGTGTTGTTTTATTCCGCTATGTTATTTGTAGTTTACAGTGGTGTCCTTTAAAATCATACTTAAACATATACAAATGAGGCCTGTCGTGGGAAAACGGGGCTTAACGCATGTACGTAAAGTGTCCTCCCGGATTAGCCTGTTCAGTCCTCACAGGCTAATCCAGGACGACACTTTCCGCTTTTACGGTATTTTCTGTTTCAAGGAAGTCTCTTCTAAACATACATCCACTGTAGGCGGAAAATGTCGTCCCGGATTAGGCTGTGCGGACTGCACAGGCCAATCCGGGACGACACTTTACGCACATGCATTAATCCCGGTTTTCCCACGACCCGCCCACGCTGATGACCGATTGCCAATACAACACACCACAATACATACAAATGAAGATAAATAAGATTAAAACTGGGGTCACCTTGTAACGGTCAATGCAAAGCATTGTGGGTTTAAACCTGTTTAAATGCATATCGAACCTCACAAAACTATTCGTGTTTGTAACTTTCAATTATAATTAATATCCAGCCCGCACAAATCCTGTGCTAACATTCTTTGTAATATAGGAATGGCATGTTGCTTACATATTACTAGTATTTCAATAATTATTGTCATTTGAATGTAAATGTTAGGTAGTTTTGAAATTTGTCATGTATACGTATACATACAACTGTACAAGAATTAATAACGACAAATGCATTTAGTCTTGTGTGGTGGGTTAGCATACAGTTAGAGCGCAAGCACCTAATTTGACATTGAATATGAACGAAATTAGATGCAATATATCATAAACAACAAAATCGTTGTTTCAGTGTGTACTAGTATAATATTATGATAGTTAAAACCAACGGTTCGATACCCGACCTTTCATAACGATCCGTGACATGAAATGTGATAGAAAAAGCAAAACAATAGTACAGGAGACGCAAATCTTTCTTCGACTGAAACTGTCAATTCATCTTATTATTCTATGTTTTCTAATGATCGGCTGTAAACGAATAAATACATTGCTTAATGCGCGTCCTTCATGATCGTCTAAACTTTACATCGATTTTGAAATGAATCGACCATTAACGGCATAATGTTTATGGCAGCACACACTTGCAATGCCCTGCAGTATAGTGTATACTTACATCGTGTTATACCACAACACCCCCTGCAGTATAGTGTATACTTACATTGTGTAATACCACAACACCCCCTGCAGTATAGTGTATACTTACATCGTGTAATACCACAACACCCCCTGCAGTATAGTGTATACTTACATCGTGTAATACCACAACACCCCCTGCAGTATAGTGTATACTTACATCGTGTAATACCACAACACCCCCTGCAGTATAGTGTATACTTACATCGTGTAATACCACAACACCCCCTGCAGTATAGTGTATACTTACATCGTGTAATACCACAACACCCCCTGCAGTATAGTGTATACTTACATCGTGTAATACCACAACACCCCCTGCAGTATAGTGTATACTTACATCGTGTAATACCACAACACCCCCTGCAGTATAGTGTATACTTACATCGTGTAATACCACAACACCCCCTGCAGTATAGTGTATACTTACATCGTGTAATACCACAACACCCCCTGCAGTATAGTGTATACTTACATCGTGTAATACCACAACACCCCCTGCAGTATAGTGTATACTTACATCGTGTAATACCACAACACCGATATAAGTACAATAAGATAACTGTGAAGGTGCTCATGCGTATTTTTTACGAGACGATTATCAAATCTGGATAGCAGCCAACTTAATGTTGAAGCGTAGGCTCCCGCCTGTACAGTGCGCAGCTCGGCTGTTTGCCCACGCTGCACTATTGACACGAATACCTAGCAGAACTGGTGCCATGCCAGCAGCCCGCGAAAAAAACAACTCGTCGACAAGAAGGGGTGGATTGTTTTACTGCTATTTCTGGGCGTCTGTGGCCTTGAGCGCCTCAGTGTGCCGTCGTGAGTTGTTTTACTCTAGATTTGACAGGCTTATTTACAGCATAATATTCATAAGAA